>VYZP01032967.1:23287-83136 GCA_013400635.1 Hypocryptadius cinnamomeus
TACCGGGAACTCCGGGCCCGGCTGCGGCGGGGAAGGGGAGGTGTTGGGGCGGGGGCGAGCTGCCGGGGAAGGGGAAGGCTATTTCTGCTCCCGCCGGCCGGGAAGCCCGCGGAGAGGCGGCTGGAGTGGGTCTGGGTAGAGGGAGGGAGGGAGCGGGCGTGCCGCCTCTTTCGCCGATTCTTGGCACGGGCGGTCCCGGGTGGCGAGGCGGCTTCCTGGGCTCCCGGCGCGCCGCTGCCTGGAAGCTCTCCCAGAGGGGCCAGGAGAGGAGGAAGAGGAGGGAGGACGAGGACGAAGGCAGTGCCATCGCCGGGAGCGCCCTGTCCGCTCCCGCAGCTGCCCTCGGCAGAGGTGACAGCCTGAGCGAAGGGCACTGGAAGCGCGGGGCAGTCTGCGGAGAGCGCCGAGCCCCCTCCAACGAGCGCCCTTCCCCAGAGTACACACAGGCTGCCGCCCTCCCCGCGTAGCCCCTCGGGGCGCGGCGGGAGGAGGCTGAAACCCGATCCGGCGGAACTCTGGGTGTTTACTCTCCCGTGTGGATGAACCTGTCTCTCGGCAGCCGCGGACGCGGAGCTCCCCCCGTGCCCGGCGCGCTCCCCGACCCCGCGGGCGCCTCTCCGGGGCCGCGCGCCGCGGGCTGCCCNGGCGCCCCGCTCCCCGCGCCCCGGAGCGGTGAGGGCCGGCCGGGCCCACAGCGACGCGGCGTGCGGTGATTCACCTCACGCATCTCCGTCCTGCCGGGCTCCCGAGTACTTCATTTTAATCGATTTGTCTTCAAAACCAGTACATGAATGGCACAGGTCTTAACTACAAAAATCCCAGCCTGTGCTGTCACAGTGAAGGTACAAAAACATTTAAAAAAATACCGCATGATGAAGAAAGAGACCCAGAGGCAAGACTGAGCAAGACTGCTTGTCAGGTTTCCAGAATCCTTCGTCCTCTTGGCTTCATGGTTTGTTTCCAGTCACCTTAAGACTCAGGGGAAAAAAGAAATTGAACAATCAGTTCCATAGTGAGAAAGAATGTCCCTTTGCATGACATAACTTGGTATGGCTGTATTTACATGTTAGTCATTCCAAATATTGACACATTGAGGTCACCAATTGGAGACAGGGAAGATGGAAAACGAGGCAGGCAGAATACAGCCTGGTGTTCTGTTCCTAAGATTACATTGCAAGTATTCCTTCACCCCAAGTAATCTCTTTGGAAAAAGGTAGATCCAACTGCAGAGGAACTGAAAGAGGATTTCAGCTAAACACATGGATGGATTCTCCCCTTCCTTACAACTGCAATTTCCATGTCAGTTTTGGTCACCATCGTGTAAGGAAGGAGCAGCCCAAGTTTTGAGTACACACCAATTCAAGTCAGGAATCTTTTGCTGCATCTTTTGCTTATCTTAGATGTACCCAGACATGCCTGTTATGTCTGGCATGGAGACTAGCTGTCAAGGAACAACCAGCAAATTGTTGAATAATATGGTTTATGTAGCTGTCTTCCTTTTGAAAATACAGTGGACATTAGCAGAAACTGCATTAATCCCTCTTATGAGATAACTCTGTGACTCTGAGAATGGGATAGCTGGAACTGCCCTAAGACACACCAAGGAGAAGTTAATGTCATAAACAATTTAATTCCAATGTTCAGGAATACTTCTCTTAAATTTACTAATATAAACATAGACTCAAAGTACAATGAAGGCATTAGCTGAGATGTGAGGTAGATGAAGAGTTTGTTGTCTTTTCCTGCATGTGCTCTGAGGAAAGGGTCTATTCTGATTTGTTTACATTGAATTATACGAGGATATGTAATAGTTCCCATGACTTCAATAGAACTAAATTGAAATTCCCACTGATAGGTTTAGGACGGTAATTTAATATTCCAACAGGTTATATTTTATTAAATATATTTTCTTAGGGCTCCATCTAAGCTAGCCATCTAGATAACTGCCTATATGCTACCAAACCCCTGCTCTGCATAAATATTGTCAAAACTACAATTGCCAAGCTTTCTGTCCATCCTCAGTTTGACTCCTGAGGCGTCTGAAGTAAATAGGTGCACTGTTTGCCATGGCTGCTCACAGGTTCTTGGACTCCTTCCCTGGATGCCGGGAAGTGCCTGACTCTTGTCGACACTAAACAGCCAGGATGGTGAAGAAAGCATTCTTCCAGGAATTACAAGATGTAAGTTTTAATCCCTGCAGGCAGAGATGAAAGATGAACACACCTTCCCTGCCAGGACAAAAACCTGCTTGCTTTCCTTGAAAGAAGGTGGAGAGGGACGTAAGAAACTCAGTCTCAAAGAGCAACATATACCTGAGAGAGCAGATCCCTAGAGTAAATGCTATGCAATTAGTTTTTTTTTGCCTTGTCCTGGAGGAGTGGTTTTCATTTAAAAGTGATGGGATGTTTTTTGTCTTATTTTTACAGGGCATCAAGTTAGTTAACTCTTCCACAATCAAAATCTGTGTGTAGCTTGATCTACAACGTCATTAAAAATGAGCTCTCTTTAAACTAAACACTGTGATCCTCAGGATAAGGACCTCATGGAGTAAACATACACCAGTGTGATCAAATGCAGCATTTGGTGAATGGTTTTAGCCAGTGTATTCTTCCCCGTTCCCTTGATTATGAAACAAAGGCACGACATTTGGGATTCAGAACAAATGCCAGGCAAAATTTCTAGTTTTGTTAAATAACACACATTAGTCACTGTTTTTACCAATTCCATTCTAGTATTCCATTCTAGTGCACCATGCTAAGACAGAAAAGGAAAGATGTCTTGACTTCCTTTATTTATGTGGTGTACATGGAAACAAGAAAATGTGTTCTCTTTGATTCTGTTGTCTAAGACTGGTGAAATTTTCATGCTAAGAGCCCTACAGTTTTAAGCATGCTCTTGTTTCAGCTGATTATACCAGACATAAGGGTTCCTATCTATATTTAATAAAAGCAAGTGCAACATTTTCTGAAGTGATTGCAGAGCAGAGCTGATTGTCTAAATCAGGCTCATAACCAATACATGAACTGAGTGTATGCTTAGAAGAAAATTCCAATGGACATTTATATGACTAGGCTAAAGAAATGCTTCTTGCATTGCTCTTCATTGACCTCAGAACCTCAAAAAATATTTTGACATTCATTTTTTCTCTTAAACATCACATCAACTTACAAAACTCTTGGTTTAAAATCTAGACTTTTCACTCCTCACAATAGAAAAGCAGTATTTAATCTTCAGGTTATGCACCAGTCCCAGTAGAGGTTAGTATTATGGGATGAGATGGGGCTGGTAATTCTGTTGGGTAGAGTGGGTAGCAGTTGGTTGACATGGCAGTGCAACTCACAGAATGTTGACCACACACATGGAGTCTCCATGTGTAATAGTTACTTTTAAAATCTGTACAGAAAAATGCATACACTGCATCCAACAGATGATACTTCCCAAAATCTCTGTTCCAAGTTAATGAAAATGCAGAATGTTTTCAATATAATGTATTGTACATAAGTATAAAATAATATTTATGCACCTGGCTCAGTCATCTCTGTGAGCCTCCAAGTCTCAGAGGCAATGCCCAATGACAGCTGCTGGGGAGACTAAAGATGAGGTAGTAAGAATTCCTATAGCACTGAAATCAGCCAGAGAACATATATAACTAGAACAAAAGCTTCAACAGATGTTAGGGGTATTAAAGCCAATTGAGCATTTTAAGGGCTTTCCCCACTTCCTACCTGATGCAAATGCCAACAAGATTAAAATCCCATTAATCATCACTGCAACCAAAACTGAAGAACTTTGATACAGTTCCCAAATGTTTCATCAGAACTGCAGCCAGGGCCAGCTTGATGTTTGGTAGTAAGTTAAAAAAAGAAACCACAACAAAAATCTCCAACCAGATTTTTGGCTAGAACTTTTCTCTGCCTGTAAATTCAAGGCTAAAGACAGCTCTGAGTTGGTGAATGCATCAGTTATTGAGCCAATTTTAAAATTATGTTCAATCAGCTTTGCACTGCTGCAGCAGGGCAACTGTGCTGCACCAAAACAAAGCTCTTTTGGGAATCCTACTGAACCAGCAAGAGGAAATTTAAGTCTAGGGAGCATAGTCTCACTTTTAGATGCTTTTCATGGTCTTCAGGGTACCGCCTGAAATCTCCAGAGACCATCCCTCTGAATTATTCTGTATTTAGGTTTTCAGAGATACTTTCTTTTACACAGTAAAGATAAATGCCCCAGTGAAGCAAGTCAAACCTCTCCGACTGTAGACTACTGCCTACAGGAATACACTAATATAGACCAGGCCCCAAACTTTTAATCTGGTAAGTGAGGGTAGGGGTTAATGCCATTCCATGAAACTACCTTCCATAGCTACTGTGCAGCTCTGGGCCTGCTACATGTGGGTTCACTGTGGACTCCTATCTGTTCACTTAGAGTTACATAGCTGCAGCTACAGAAACTCCTTCTACATCAAATTAAGATTACAAGTAAAAGCCCTAGCTGAGATCTCATTAGCTGATAGAGTGCATTACATTTTCTGGCCTACTCTGGTCTTTCTGTGCCAAAGGAAAGAGGATAGCTTTAGTGTATGTAAGAACTTAGTAATTTTAGAAGCAGAGTAGCTTTGTCTTTCATCAGGGCCGTGGTTCTTAGCTTGAAGAGACAAGTGGATCACATGTGTTTTTTAGAGCCATGGCTGATAAATGATGACATGTTTTGATAGTGTACTCTAAATCTGAGAATTTTCTCTCACATTGTCTTTGCGCAACTTCTTAAAAAATTTATGCTGAAAAACAAATGCCATCTCAGGCAACATAAGGATATCCCATATGACTCACCATCAGCATATGAATGCTAAGCACAAACATTGAGCACTATAAAAAGCCGAGGTACTTTTTTTCTTCGGTAGGTCATCAGTAGGCAGGCACACTGCTGGTGTAATGAGCAGTGACTATAGGCCTCATAACTATCCAGTGGAGAGCTGGATGACTTTTTACAGATCAGATGTGGAGCAGGCCCATTGGCCAGACTGTATTCCAGAGACCTCTTGTAGGCAAGCACAACCTTTGGAAGATCATGTGCCTACAGAAGCTGTTGAGGAAGGAAGTGGGGTTAGTCAATGCCCTTCGAGGCAGATATTTTTCAGGCCATAACAGTTCTACAGCTACTGTGCAGCACTGAGCTCCCCTACACATGTTCACTGTTGATCAGAGGTTTTTTTCTTCCAGAAACCAGCACTGCAGTCCCAGACTGTACCCAGGCAGCCTCCTTGTGACCAGCTTCATAATGGGATTAAGTGTCTTCGCAGTAAGGGCAGAAAATTTATTCAACAGCAACAGAAGATTATTAAGAGCTGTCTCTAGATTTCAGAGTCCAGCTTTTAGCTTTTCTTGATTCTGCACTTGAAGTGATGCAAAGATATTAAAGTGCAAACTATATATTCAATATACTGTATTGTACAACCACAAGCTGAGGGTTGTGAATGTTGTCTCTTCTTGTATGGAAATTTGCTGTCCTTTAGAGAAGACAGAACATCCTGGTTCCGCTCGACTGCGGGAAGCTAAGGACCTGGAATACACAGGATACATATGCAGGAATAAACATAATGCGCTCAAGAGCACTGATAAAGTCTGTGGCACTTAAGCCAGCTGGCACAGGATGGGCCACATCCATTCTGTCCATCCCTCCTACTGCCAGCAAGAGGACAGCCTTACGCAAACCACTCATTAGGAACACTTCCTGGGCAGCCTTGCTTCCCAACAGCACACAGAGATCGATCAGGAGAGTTGTCACAGACTAACCACGTTCCAGGGACTGCCCTAACAATTTAACAGTATTGACAGCTGGGTTCCAGTGCCAGGAAACCTCCCTGGCAGTTTTCACATTTGTCTTCTGGTGTGGTCACAACCTGTGGGTCTCACCTGTGTTGCAAGGGGTGGAGGCAAAAGCTTTGGGGACACTTACTTGTCAGTTGGTAGAACTGACATGAACTTTTTTGCATCATGTCCTAAATGGGAATAAAATAAGCACCAGAATCTGGGAACTGCAGCAGCTTCGAAAAGCAGCCCCAAGACTTGAAATCACTTTTAAAAAATAGTTCCATGTCTTTTGGTACAGTTTTCACTGGAGGCAGCAAAGAATAAATGCAGGATGGGCAGAACCATAGTGAACTCAACTTAGTTACACAACTTAATAACTTTTTTTTTCTTTGCCCCTCAATCCACTATTTTTATAAATGCAAGATCTTTTAGATCTTGTATGGCAATGGGCCAAAATTATCAATATCTTTAGTTTTAGTCCAAAGAAAAAGAAAAAATGAAAAAATAAGTTTTGTGACCATTACAATTTGGTCTTTCTCCTAAGATGGAAAATGATTTTGTCTCACATTATTTTGAAAATCTATAAAATACTGTATAGGTTTTGCGTGGCCCGGTTTTTGGTAGTGGGGGGTGGGCCGCGGAGGTGGCTTCTGTGAGAAGCTGCTGGAAACTTCCACTGTGTCTGGTAGAGCCAATCCCTGATGGCTCCGAAGATGGACATGCTGCTGGCCAAAACTGGGCCAGTTAGAGAGGTTGGTAATGCCTCTGGGATAACATAGTAAAGAAGAAAATTGAAACAAAGACATACAGTTTTTTCTACCCAGAGAGGAGAAGGGGATGAGAGCATGTGAGGGAAACAACATGGAGACACCAAGGTCAGTGCAGAAGGAGGGGGAAGAGGTGCTCCAGGCACCTGAGCTGAGATTCCTCTGCAGGCCATGGTGAGACCATGCTGAGGCAGCTGTGCCCCTGCAGCCCATGGGGATCCACAGGGATCAGAGATCCATCCTCAGCCCACGTCAGAGGGGAGCTGTACATGCCAGAGTGGGTGGATGCCTGGAAGAGGTTGTGATCCAGTGGGAGACCCAGTGGAGGGAGAGGGCCCTCGCTTTCAGGCTGGAGCAGCCTGTCCTTGGAGGACTGCACCCTGTGGAAGAGTGATCCATGCAGTTTTGGGAGGACTGCTGCTCATGGAAATGGACCCCCATTAGAGAAGTTCACAGAGAACTGTCTCCCGTGGGAAGGACCCCACAGTCTCGCAGGGGAAGGATTCCTCTCCTGGAGCAGCAGAAGAAAATCTTGGTGATGAACTGACCAAAACCCCCATGTTCTGTCTCCCTGTGCTTTTGATGGGAAGGAGGGAGGGGCTGGGAGGAAAAAGGTGTTTTAAAGGCTTATTTTACTTCTCATTATTCTCCTCTGATTCTGTTAGTAATACATTCATTTTGCAACTTTTAGTCGAGCCTGTTCTGCCCTTGAAGTGTTTTCTCTCCTTACCTCAACTCCTGAACCCTTCTTTAATTTTTTTTTCTCTCCTCTGCTCAGCTGTGGCTGGGGAGGGTGAGTGAACAGCTGAACAGCTTTCATGGGTGCCTGGTGTTGTACCCTGACACATACCTGCTGGATGTTTTGCTATTATGACTGCTCTTTCAGCCTGTTTCCGGATGTCATACCCTCCCCAGTCCCCACCAAAATTAATCATATATTCTTTATTGGAGAAATTTTCACACATGAAAGAATAATACCATTTGGAGGCCAGTCAAAACATTTGATTTGTTTGAGAGGTCATTTAGTAGTAGTGCTAGTGTAGTTATGTAGTAGTAGTAGTAGTAGTAGTAGTAGTAGTAGTATTCACTTCTGGTTTTGTCTTATTCTAAGCTTAAATGCCAGGTGTGTTCCAGTTTGTCTCAGAACATTAATGCCAAATGGGTCTGAAACTGGAAATTGACTTGGATCTGACATTCATACCAAAGAGAGACCAATCTTTATGGGTTGTTTTATTGTTGATATTGCAGTGTAATATTCACAAATCACATTATAAAAGTATTTTCGAAAAATTTCACTCTATTTCGCAAAGAACAACAACAGATACAGGTATGAGAAGATCTTGTATTGCTGAATTGTTACCTATGTGGTTAACATAAAAGATAAAAATTGAATTGACGATTCACTGTTTTATGTATTTGATTTAAATTTTATATTGAGCTCAGCCTGAATAAGAGAAGCAGTGCAATTTTTTTCCTCTTTTCTAGTTTCTTTTCTAGTTGGTATACTCATCTGGGGAAGTCTTAATCCATTTTTTTTTAAGATTTAGTGGCAAATACCACAAGAGAAGGGTTTCTGTCTTAAAATGTTAACTTCTGGTTAAGATATTAATTCTCTTTTATGCAAATTTTGTACAATGTTCTTCTGATATACCAAAGAATTTGTTTCTGTGATTAAAGGAATGCGGATGGACTTCTGTCACAGCCATCAGGTACTGCACATAAATATCAATATTTATGCCCATCTTATTTTGCAGTGCTAGTTTAGTTGAAATAGCACTTTGGTAGTGTCAGTTAAGTAACAAATTGCAGGCAGATGTTTCTGTTAGTGGCTGTCATGGAATGAGAATGTTCCCTGGGCAGTGTTGCCCAATGCAACAGTGAGCTTTTCAATTATTCTATTTGAAAACGTGAGATTCACAATAAAGAAAAAAATCCTTGTTTCAGATGGAGCTATTTATCACCTTTTCTTTGTCCATTCCTCCCACATTAGAGGAGAAAAAGGACAATACTCAAAGGAAAAGGATCGTGACCACAGTAATAATGATTAGAAGCTAAATAAAATATGGAACTTCCATCATCTGAAAAAGTCCAACATTTCAAAATATTTTAGTTTTGTTCTGAGACAATTTCACAAACGAATAAAAAAACCTTCAAAGATATTGACAGTAGAAAATAAATACTAAAACAATTTCAAGAAATCAGAATATCCTATGATTTTTTCCAAAATTAAACAGTGCACACCTCTCTTTCAGAAGTGGGATCATTCTTGGGAATTTTCCAGAATTAGGATTAGCACAACGAACGTGTAGAACAGGATGCCTTGAAGATGTTTCCAGGTTCTTGCAAGCTTCAATATAGGTTTCCCAAGGCTACTGTACTCTTGGCTGCATAATGTTCTGCAATTCCCAACTGTGCCAAGAACCTTGAGATTGGCTGTTCCATCTGTTAAGTGCCCAGCTGCTGGACTCTGAAGCGATCTGTGTAGTGCAGCCTACTAGGAAGCAGCATTTGTGATTCATCAGAGGTTGATGGAAAGCAAAATATTTCTGCATCACTTTAGCAAAGAGGCGTTCCTCAAGTTAAATATTGCCATGTTTGAAAACTCCTTACTACCTCTCTTCATGTAGTAGGAAGTTCTCAGTCTGAGAAACTGGGTAAAGGAAAAAAATTAAATGAGCATGATCCATTTAGGGTGTTTCTTTGTAGCAGAACACTAAATATTGCCACTGTTTATTTGCTTGGTTGTTTTTTTTTGTTATTGTTGTTCTGTAGACAAGGTAAAACTCACTGTATCGAACAAGCAAGTCCTTGTGTAGGCAAGCAGATACATATTGAACAGAAAGGTGTGAAGAAAAATTAGAAAACGTTCTGGGTTCTTACATTCATTAAGAAATCCAGTATTTTTTATTGTATTCTTCTTAATCTATATTCAAGGTGAGATGACCCTGTCACCAGTGTATCCCACAAGAATGGCAAGCAGTTTTACATAGCATACTTTGGAAAAGAAACATAATTCCAATATGATAATGTATGTGTCTGGAACAAATGGATGCTTTGATTAGTTGTTCCAGATAATACGGAGAACGGGTTTATTTTTGTCATGAGGGTGAAGTTGAATGATTCCTTCTTATCTTACCCAAAGGAATACATAGAGAATATCAAACTCAGGTGATATTTAAAACCACATTTAAGACCACGTTAACCTGGATCCTAATTCTCTCAGTTGATGAAATATCCATATACTTTATGACTCCAGAAAAGGTCTTAATGAAGCCAGCCCAATTAACTATTCAAACATCAGTGGATTCATCATGGGTTAATGGAAGATTACAGAAATAAGTTACTGTGTTTGCCTATTTTCACAAGTTTTCATTTTATTCAAGGCAATGGCACCTGACTCATGTTGCAATTTATGTAGAATGTTTCTTCTCTTACTTTCTACAACCCTTTAATTAATTTTCTGTTCCCTCTTTTGTGGGACTTCCATGTTTTCCTCTACAACCTTTTGTAAAAGGAAACATCAAGAGGTCATAGTATGACAGCAACAGTCTCACCACTGCTGTATCTGGGTTTTCAGTTGTGTATCTCTTGTTAGTAAACTCAAGTGCAAATTCATTCAGTCATTTTGCTGCAGAATGGCGTTGAATTATGATGTTAATAGCACATATTTAATTCCTTAATGCTACAGCATCTGTTTGGTTAACAGACTTTTGTAAACTAAAATACACTATGTAAAATATGATCTAATATATATATATTCTTTAAATTATCAATATTATCTATAGATCTATATTATTTTAAAAAATCGGTCCCATCTTGTTTGAAAAAATGTATTTTTCAAAAAAATATTTGTTGACTGAGATTAACGAGAATTCTGTCTTTTAATCCTTTATTTATTGATTCTGAAATAATTTTTGATTAATTTACTTCTGACGGGAATCAGACTAATCAATTAACACTCCATTTCCTCATCCGGAATGGATATATAATCAGTGAAATAATCAGTGTTTTCAGTCTTCTACAGTTTTATTGTCACGGTAATAAATAAATAAAATTCAAATTAGGAGGGCAGATATTTCCTCAGCAAACAATTAAGTGTTACTGGAAACATCTTATGCACCTGTAAGATGCTTATTTGGTTGTAATGTTGTCTGATATCTTTCTCAGTTGCTAGTGAATTACGGATCTTTCCTTTATTCCTATATGACCCATGTATCTTATCTGGCTTTCTTTTAAAGACAGAACAAAAGTATTAATTGAATAAATGTTCCTTTTCTGCACTATTAATAATTTAACAATCCATGTCTAGTTAAAAGGTCGTTTCATTGCTATGATTCATTTCTTTTTCAGTGCATTAGAATTCCTCACTCTTAGCTGTGCTGCAGATGGATTTTTTTCCATTGTTGTTAGCTTTCCTATGGTCCAGGTGGTTTTAGTTCAGGTGGTGTTTGTGTTGCAATGTTATTAACACAAAATTTGAAGAGGAAAGTCATACCTTACAATTATATGACACCTCTTGTGCTTTTGTTTGAGAAATAAGCAGACATCAGGGAAATCTGACAGATACTGTCAACAAGCCATCTCAAAAGCCTCCGACACAAATAAAGCATCCACTGAATAAGAACAAAAGTTGCTACACAAGTAGATGTGCAGACAACAGAAAACGGAAACTGGAGTAAGCAGTAAAATTTCACAATGCAATAAATTGGAGTAAGCACTAAATTTTCACTCTCTACAACTCCGTGAAAGGAGTTTGTAGCCAGGTGGGGGTTGGTCTCTTCTCCCAGACAACCAGCAACAGGATGAGAGGACACAGTCTTAAGCTGTACCAGGGGAAGTTTAGGCTAGACATTAGAAAAAACCCTTTACAGAAAGAGTGGTTGGGCATTGGAATGGGCTACCCAGGAAGGTTGTGGAGTCACCATCCCTGGAGGTGTTTTAAAAAAGACTGGATATGGCACTTAGTGCCGTGGTTTTAGGTGATAAGGCGGTGTTAGGTCATACATTGGACTTGATGATCTCCAAGGTCTTTTCCAACCTTGTTCATTCTGTGGTTCTGTAAAATTACCAGTAAAGCCCTTCAGGAATGTGTGCTAAGATTGATAATTTCCAGCATTTTCATAAATGAGCCATTCCTTGGGAAATGTGACAGTGTTTACTGATACTAAGGTGTTCAGGAAAGCCTGACCATGAAAAAAGGAGGAAAGAGCCATGTAAGACTGCATGGTCACTGCAATGGCAGGTGAAACTCAGTACAGATAGATCTGATGTTCAGCAAAATATATGGGGGAAATAATACAGATTTTGCAGAGAAAGGAGATTGAATTAATTACTGTTCTGAATGTTGTCTCTGAATTAAAATTGATTGTTCTGTTAAAAGTGTTATCCCATTGCTCAAAATCAAGTCAATATTAAGAACTATTTGAAAAAGAACAGACAAACCTGGTGGAAACCACTCCTTCCCTCTCCATGGAGCATGGTGATCTGTCTGCAACTATGTTCCCCCCTCTTTAGCCACTGCAGAAATATATTAGCACTGGATGAGGCTCTGAAAAGTTTGACAGAGATGATCAGATACTTGAAATAACTTCTATATAGGGAACAGCTAAATGCATTAGGACTTTCAACATGGATATTATGATTGATGGCATGTTGTAAAGGCTTATGAAATCAAGAGTGCTATTGGTAGAGTAGTAGACGGAATGCTTGTGCCTTACAATGAAAGGTTTGGGGGCCTTAGATTCAAACAGGTGATAGGTACTGTTTCTTAACCTGTGGTTATCTGCAAAACACCCTGACACAAGATGATCCAAATGGTGAGAGTTTAAATATATTCAGAAGTGAAGACATTCTAGACAATGCCATTCTTGCCAATGCTGTTGTTGATATTTGATCACAGCTCAGAACTCACAAAACCAGCAGGAGAGGGATTAGATAAAGAGGAGAAGGCAAGTCTGTTCTTGCAGCATCTGGAGAAGGTGCTTGTTTTACTGTGGATTACTCTTGAAGTGGTCATTCAGGAGCCTGGAATTATGTAACCAAACATGGCCATTTGCAAAATGGACTGGCAGCACATTCATAACATGGCAATGATTGTTCCATGTGAAGATAGTGAGGAGTCTGCCAATGGTTTCAATGTCATAATGAATTTGATGAGAACTATGGTGTTGCTAAATGTGCTGTAAGCTGATTTTGGTTCTAGCGCATCCAGTTTCAAGGCAATCCCATATTTAGTGAATAAAAGGGCAGTCTCTGCTGGGTACTGAAAGATATTTCCAGCCTTGTTGATCATTGCATCAGCTTTGTGCTTCAGCTTCTTGGTCTTTTCTACGTAGTATTTTTTTAAATGCTGTTTTTGAGAATTGATTAGAGGCCTTATTGACTTGAAGGTACCATTTGGTAAAGAAAGCACTGAGAAATGATTTGTGATATCTCCTGCAGATCCTTTGACACCCTTTGACAGTTCTGTGTGATTTCTTTTCATTTTCCTCTACGTGGTGAGCAAAGGATCCTTGTGGTTGTTCTTGTTCCTGGCAGTGTTATCCATGGGAGGAAGCTTATCAGTCTCAGTTATGTGTCTCTTTTTGGGCTGTCATGGTTGACTTTGGTGCAGACTGCAGTAGACATGTGACAGTGACAGGAGCAGCACATCTTTTTTCTGGGTTTCAAATTAAGTTTTTGATGCTTTCAGTTTATTGGAGTCTGTTAGCTGAACACTGTAATGATTTTGATTCTTTTTCTGATTTAATTTTCTATCATTCGCCTCCTTTTCTCTCTTCCTCTTTCAAAGGGACTCTTCAGGAGTGTCTGTGGCTTTCCTTTTCAACTCCTGCACCAGGTAGTTCCTTGGTCTCTGCTCTCTTCTAGTGTCTGTCTTTCCTGGAGGACCCAGGGACTTTTGGCAGGTGATGGAGATCTATTTTCACCATGAGGTGATCACAGGTGGTGTGTCCTTCATTGGAAAGAGCAACCAATAGACAAGGGAAGTTTTTCCATGTGGAAGTCCTGACACCAGTGGCCGCTGCCTCACACTGGGCACCAAAAAAGACCAAAACCCCACGCTTGTTAAATCCAGCTTTTACCCTTTTCAACCAAATATTTGAATTGTACAGCACTTGTCCCAGATCTTTACAGTCCCAAACCCAAGCCCATTTCCAGATAAAACTGCTTAATAGTAATCCAGGATGCTATCACATGCACGATAATTTGAGTTGTTGAAGACCAACTATATTTCTCATATGATATGATCATACTTGCTTCAGAAGTAAAGGTCATAGCTCCAGACCTACAGGCACACCTGGAGATCTTGAAAATACCTCTTTAAAAAATTCAGCTGTTTCTGTTGAGAAACCTTAATTGGAGGCATAACTAACTCTACTCTAGATTGAAGAGCCATACCAATTATGACCTCTGACCTTCATTATTTTCTTGTAGATGACTATGCTTTGGTCTTCAGCTCTGGTAGCCTTATAAACCACCTATCAGTACTTGCTAGAAAATAAAATAAAATCCGTATAATACCTACTGGTCCTGGTTTTATCTTAGCCATGCGAGCTTTGCAGGGTTCAAATTTAATCAATCTATTCTTCCTGTTCTGAATACTTTCACTTTACCAGCAATACAGTGATGAGTCACAAGAACTAATTTTGTTAGTTCCCTCAAATGGAGTTCATGTGGATTTTTTTAAATCTAGCAAATTGACTGTATTCGATAATAAAATGATACACAATGCTTGTCACTTCCTACCCCAGTGAAGAAGAGCTTGCATACCAATTTTTCAAGTATTTGTGGATTTTAAAAGTGGGGGACTGCCACTGTGTGTGTCCTGATTCGTCTGTGATAAGTGAAAAAACAATGTCTAGTCAAGGAAGGACTTTGTTGTTGTTGTTCCCTGGGTAGCCTTGCTGCGTTTGCTTTGTGTTGAAACACTGATCAAGAGGTTCAGTGAAGTGATACCAGCGATCCTGTGATGACCATAGGCAAGGGCAGACCACCTGAGAGGAGGACTGTCTGCAGCAAGGCTGATCCAGTAGAAAATGCAGAGTTCCTTAGTAAGAAAACCAGGAGGTAGCAGCACATCACCAGCAACAGTTGCAGCAAATGTACCTACAGGTGCAGGTAAAGGTGGCAGCAGCAGACCCAGTAGAAGCTTTGAGTACCTGTGAGCACTTGCAAGAACTTATGGCACAGTAAGAGCAATTGCTACAGAAGGATCATTAAAAACAAGAGCCTCCAGAACTAAGGAAGAGGACTGAAAACTTTTGCTCTGATCAGAAGACCAGAGTAAAAAGGAAACCAGCACACCGGGTGAGTACAATGATGTTGAAACTCACAGGGAATGGTTGTCTCCCAATAAAATCAGCCTGAGGGTAACCTGGAAGCATTTGTAGAGCTTTCAGGTGGCTTGATGTGATCCAGACACCTTTAGGTTGTCAAGCTATCCAATTTGTAGAAGACAGTTTGGAAAATCCCAGATCTGCTGCAGGAATTCATGCAGGGAATATAAGGTCACATGTCAAATGTAGTCTAGCACTGACTAAAAGTGAAGGCTAGATCTTACTAGTTACTTGATCTGAACATGAAAAGCATTCTCAGGATCTATTAGAATATCCATGGACCAACACTCTATTTTACTTCTTTAAGAGAGATTAAGTTGTTGGTCTTCATGGAATTCTGTGGCGTACTGTAAAAGATGGCTGTAATATACAGGACCTGGATCTATTATGGTTATGAAGTTGTTGATGCTTTAACTGGCACCTGATTTTCAGGAATGAGGCACAATAACAGCCATGAAGATTCTGTCCTTGGGATAAGAGAAAAGATAAGCAGCTGCCTCAGAATTTTTCAGAGACATTTGTTTTGTGATTAAGGACATGGTATGTTTTTAAACACTTCTATGCAGGTGGTTGCAGGTGGAACTTCTGAATGTAGAAAGCCTGCAGCATAGAGTAAAAGAATAGCAAAAGGTGAGTGTTAAGAACATTGAAGAGTTAGATCTGGAATAGATTAGATCAACCATATTAGTTACAAAGTGTGACAGGAGATCTGTGCATTGATTGTGCCACAATTCTCTTCTGCGTATATTGGAACTTTTTGGTGTCTTTATCTTAGATGAAGTATCAGCAGACAGACCTGGGGGTTTCACTTTTGTGTGGACTGCAACAATGTTGACAGCAAATAACAACTGAGAAATGAGTTATGAGTTTCTTCGTGTTGTCAGGGCCCTGAGTGCCAACAGCAGCTCCTTCATTCCTTTCCCCTCTCCAAGATGTTTGACCACCCGTGGTCAAGGCCAGCTTTGATACAGTGCAGCTGTGTAACCTGGGATCAGATTGCTGCAAAAGGATTTGTGAAAGAGCTTCAAGAAGCTCTGTTGGAGGCCTCAGCTGGGTGAGGAGCCGAGTTCCAGTTCAGGCTCTTGTCCCTGGTTCTTATCCAAGAGACCCTTGCCTCTTTACCATACCAAAGGATACTTCTAGTAGGCAGATTAACAGCTCTAAAACATTTATGTGTATCACATCCAGCACATCTCATTTTGAATTTATATCATGCTTTTAAGCAGAACCTTTACTAAAACCATGAACAGATTTTTCAATAAATCAATAACACTGATAATTCAATAGATGGGAATTATAGACTGGAAATTACTAAATGGAACCCATCCACCTCTGTCATTTCAAATTTTGCTTTTTTGGCCCTTGAGAGCTCAGGAAAAGTTAAGTTTTCACTGTGTCTTATTTGAGAACCTCACACCTTTTCCAAAAGCATAGACACTTAGCCAGGAGATTTCATTCCTCCCTAAAACTTTAGGTAAGATAATAGTGCCCATCACATTATGAAGTGTTAGAAAGTGGGATCAAATAGTTAATAATACTGTACTGGAAAAAAGGCTCATAGTCTTGGAATAAAAGCTGGTGCCAACAGGAGTGGGGGAGTCATGGCTCATTCTCTGGCAGTTATGACTAATAGATGCAAAGTGAGACCGAAGATTAGGAACAGTGATGCAATTAATGCGGGCAGCAGAGATACTGAAGAACTTGATGCTGAAGACACCTTGCAAGCCAGGCAGACCCAAGATTAGTTGAAGCACTTTATTTTTGTTTCTGGTTAAAGGTATATATATGCTTTGATATCAGGTTAAGAAAAAAAAGGGTACAGTCATTCCAGACCTAGCCTTCATAAAATTTTTGCACATTTATCAAGATCCAGCAATAACCTCAAGAAATCAATCACCCCTATTCTTAAATTTAATCTTAAAAGTGGGAGTGGGGGAGGGGACATAGAGATGCCAGGAGAGCAGGTGAAAGCACTGTGGCTATATCCCAAAATATCTATGATCTCCTCTTCCCAATAGCGCTACCAACACCAAAGTGTTGGACTTATCATCAGCCTACAATAACCTAGGAATTAACTGTAAGATAAAGACCTCACCTGTGCCAGCCAAAGTCCCACTTTGCCAAGTATCATTCCTTGACAATAGAATGAATTTTGCCATAACTACAACCTTTTCTTTTGTCTTAACTTCACAGTAGCAAGCTGGGGTAGCAACAGAGCTATCTCCTAGAAGGTACTCTTTAGAGACTCCTTCCTATGGAACACACGACTCTTAACAAGTTTAAAAATAAGAAGAAGGATTATAGTAACAATTGCTATGGAGTTGGGATAATGGCTTTATCTTTTCTGAGAAATTTGTAGGACCAGACAAATTATAGCTGAGTTTGGTCTGAATGAGAAGTTTAGTTCTGCAAGGGAAGGCAGTGTAGTTCTCTGTAAAAGGTAAAGTCTGGGACTAGTTTTATGATATGGGATAGTGCTAAGAACAGAAGTCTTTCAAGATGTAACTTGAAGAGGCAGAATGAGGGTGGATGTTGTGAATTACTTCTTTTGAGTCTTTATGATGATTGTGTTGGAGAATTTACTGTTCTAATGAGTTTTAGGAATAGAAATAGGTGAGAGGATCAGAGAAAGAAATTAAGCCTATTGTGAGACTGAGCAGAGCACACAGGAACAAGAGGTTCTGTAAAGGAGTTTATGGGTCATTAAAGCATAGCTGAGACAAGGGCTACAATTGAAAGCGAAATGTAAGTTCTGTGCAAGAGGTGCTGAAAATCTTGGGGAATTTTGTGGGTTTAATTCTTGCAAAATTAGGGTGATCCCACAAGTGACCTGGATAAATGGTTTTATTTCTTGTTCAAATGTGCTTCACATAAATTTAGGATGGGTGTATGATGTATGTAAGGGAGTATAACAGTTCATCATTGGCTGAAAAAAGTTAATTAACCCAGTTTGTATAGACTAAAACAGCTGGTGTTTAAAGAAAACTGTGTTTAAGGGTAGAGTAAGGGTGAATGTCTCAGGAACTGGAAGATATGATACCCAAAATCTGTGTTTATACTGGAACTATACTAGATCTGGAATAAATGTTTAGCAATAGGGGTGAGTTTTCTTTAGGTTTGAAGCATATTTAGGTTGTATATTTTATTTAAAACTATATTTCTGCTTGTTTCATGGTGCTATAAAGCAAGTGCTCTAGATTTAAACTGGTAACAATACAGTTCAGGATCTTCTAAAACAAGATGAG
The DNA here is from genome assembly GCA_013400635.1 of Hypocryptadius cinnamomeus. Lineage (NCBI taxonomy): Eukaryota > Metazoa > Chordata > Aves > Passeriformes > Zosteropidae > Hypocryptadius > Hypocryptadius cinnamomeus. The sequence goes on from VYZP01032967.1 coordinate 41,443, forward strand.
GGATGGCCTTGGAAAGCCTGTGTAATACTGATGTGGACATTGATCGTTGGTAAAAGGAGGTTATTTATTACAGTTAGGATTTTTAGAGACTGGAGGTCAACCAAAAGAAATTTGTTTCTACAGATTTCAGATCTTGTTTTCTGCCTTTGTGCTTCTTCCAAAAATTGTCTTAGCAATTTAACCCTTCTGTCCCTGACTCTGTGAGCCTTAGGGGTTACATGTAGCCCACATTTTCAGCTTGTCTTGGTCTGAATCTCTGAACTGAAATGAAATAAAAACCAAAAAATAGACTTGGTAGCTAGGTCCATCTCATTCTGACCTATTTGACTCACTAGCATATCATCCTAGGTCTATAAGTCACACATAACAAATAGATAAATTTAGTTTCTGCTTTCAAAGTTAAACTGCTACACAAAATATAAGTTTTATCTGTACTCTACAGTTGTGCACTATACTATTGTGTATGTGACCCACTTCAAGCGTCTGATATTGTGCATTCTAGAGTGCAGAGCTGCAGGAATCTGAAAACAAGATCTTTTCCACTTCTTCATGTCCTCAATGTTAAATCAAAGCTTTCTTCAGATATACTTAATTCATACTTGTCATACGTAGCATTACTGGTAAACCCTTCACATGCTGGGGAATTCTGCTCATATTATCAGAGCTAAATTTTGTCTTTTTGATAACTGAACCCAGAACCCAATAACATCTAGACAATTAACCAAAACCAATTTGCTGCTCTAGCACCAAGTCTTTCACAGCCCTTTGTGCTTTTCAAGCACTGTCAGTAACACTATGCTCCTGCATCCCTCCTGGGGTGATCTTACAGCTTTTCTTAAACTAGCAGTTCACATCTGCCTCCAAAGTAAGCAAAAGCCATTGTCTGTTTATATACCCCTGGATTAGCTCTCTAGGCACTGAAGAATCCAGAAATTGACCTAGATCTTCAGTTTTCTCTTCTGAGATGCTAAATCTATTTCTAATCCAGCCTTAGCTTTATTAAGAGGCTGAATTCCCTTCTCTAATTCATTTAATGCTATTTTCTCATGTTCTCTGGTATCTGTGTTCAGAATCCAAAAATAAAACTAGATCTTCAGTCCAACTATAACTGTAACTCCAAATTTAGGCAAATATCTCAAAAAGATAAGGAACTAGCTAGAATTATTGTTGGCCTTCACTGTTGTACCCACTTTATAGGCCTTGCAAATACAAATAAATTAGCTTTTCAGATTCTTCTCTCTAGGACCTGGAAATGTGTAATAGTAAAGCTTTTCCATGTCTACTGAAAAATTTATTTTAAATGCACTTTAAGCATTTTTGGTGCTAGCATAAATCTCTGCTGGTGCCAAACCTGGCATCAGTGTCAGGAGTTTGCCAGTGCTGCTCCAGGGAGAGCAGTGCTAAGCCTGCTCTCAGCCATGGGACTTGCCTGATATGTGACCTATGGTAAGTTTACTTCTGAAGTGCATCGTGAGGTTCCCTCCCAGCTGAAGTCTATTTAAGAAAAAAAAATGTGTGAAGAAGGAGTTATATTTATGTTCTTATCATAGGTGTTTATATATCCTCATTACAAAATACACAAATCTCTTTTTCCTAGTAATAAGATTGTTTTAAAATATTCCATGTTCTGAAGTCAAAACTTCTCACATGCATTAAATAATAGACTTTGCCTGACCAATTCACTGTTTAAACAAGTTTGCTGCTCACCTTTAGAATAAAAATTCAGTACTCAGTAGAAAAACTTAATTAAAATTGTGTTGTTTTCTGTATCAGAGTTAAGTTTTTTATCTTTTCACAGATGCTTCCTTGTGTTTTCTATTCATGAGTGAGTTATTAAATAACATAACATGCCCAAGAGACTTCAGAATACAGAATTAATGCTTACTAAAAATACTTACATTCTTTTGCTTGCTTATTAAAAAAACAAAAATAAAAAGTAACACTAATCTCAGAATTATTGGACAAATAAGGATGTGGGTGTGACTTTTTTTCTTTCTTTTCTGTGTGAACTTTGTGAAAATGCTTACTAGGTAAAATGTCAAGATGAAATGCTACCTTTCACATCACTATGGTAGAGTAAATACAAATAAATTATGTGCTATGATAAAATATCAAGTTTTAAAATAATTTCTTCATTACCCTAGATTGTGTAACTAAACCAATTTTGGATTTATTATCTGAATGTTCAAAAAACTTATTGTTTTTGAATAATTGAGAAGTAGACCTTTAGATTCTGAGATCTTAATTTATGTTAGCATATAATAAAACGACTTACTGGTGTGTTGAACTAAATACAAAGTTGCTTGTAGACATTATGAAATATGACAAGACTTTATTAACATTTAATTTTCTTTGTCATTTTTTTTGCTTAAAATTATTTCATTTTTAGTGTTTCTCCACCTACCTTCCCTAAAAATTGCCCTAAACAACAGAACACAGTTCTAAGAATGACTTATTTAATATATTAACTCAGTCCTGGCATACTAATAGGTGCTGAAAGTCTTCTCAAGACTCTTATTCCACACACAATTTCAATGTCAATAAGCAAATAAATGTTAGTACAAATATCTGTTAATTCTGTGCTTAGAAACAGTTGCATGTATTATTGCATGCTTTGCTTACAACGGAAGGAATTTAGGAAAAAATGATCATATAATAAACATAACAAATTAAACTGACAGAACACAGGAAACTTTAATGTAGCTATTTTCAGGTTTTTGATTGTGTGACTTTGAAACCAAAGTAGGGTTATTTTTTCTGTAGTTCTTTTTAGGTATCTGAAAGTAAGTTATTCATTTGTATAGATCTTTCTGAATGTTTAAGTAGAGCCAATAGAATTCATCTTGGGGAGATTTGAGTCCTGTTTTAATATTTACCTTATACCCCTAAAGCACAGTTGGTGTTTCTTTACGTCTTTTTGCCTCTGAGCATGATGAAATTTAATTATAGTTGGGGTCTCTTTAATTGTCCCTTACCTACAAACTCTGGATTTGAGACCATTTATTAAGACATGTAGCACTTATAAGGTAGAAAATGCTCTTTTCCTTTCAAGGTTTATTAAAAAATCTCCTTTCAACCTTCAAAATCCCCCTAGACCTGAGAGTTTTCTTTAAAAATATAAGCATAAAAATACTTATTTTTAATATTTTCTCCACACCTGTTTCGATAATTACTTGTTCTTTTTTAAATGCAGATGAGTTGAAGTAATTAAAATCATCACAGTTTAAATGTGCAGAGCTCTCTGCTAGCAGTAACAGCTATCATAATTAGTCCTTACATGTAAAATACTTGTATTAGCTCTACCAACTGCCCAACCTCTGTGTAGACAATTTTACTTCTCAGATTGACCCTGTCAAATTTTTTGTATTTAAATTCACATCTGCCCCCAGTTTCATATTCAGTAGCCTGATGCCAAAACTTTTTTTTCTATATTTTAGTTATTTTCAAATATTTTCATGCATTCATATATTTCTTCATTTAGGAAGACAAAATTTAACAGCTGAAATGCTTAATTAACATGCAGTCTTCCTTTCCCTGTACTTTTCCCATTTTGTACATGCTTAAAACATTTAGATGAATTTAGAGAACTCTGAGCATAAACCTTTATTTGTGTTCAATTGGGGGGCTTAGGTAGGTGCTGAGCTTGTGCAAGGTGCCCTGTGCAAGTAGAAGCCTTTGCAAACATGAGCACAATTTTGTGCCAAGCTTAACCAAGCTCAATCCAATCCTTCTTCCCCTCTGTATAGTTACAGCTTCCATCAAGGAAGCGGAGAACCCAAATTGTATGCCACATGCTATTCGAGTGAAATCACGTGCTCCAGGAGATTACATTTCCATGAAAATATTATTTTAAGGCTGCTTTGGGTGGTGTTGACCAGGCATTCTGCATCCTTACAGAAGCTGTTTTTCTATGCTGGAAATAGTTCAAGATCAAGAGAGTGAGAGCGAGACCAGAGGATGGACTGTACTTTCATAGTTTAGTGACCAGGCATCTCTGATGAGAAGACAACTCCATTCCTTAACTTCCAGGCAGTTAATTCTGCTCCTTGTTCAGCATCTGCATTTTATATTGGATAGTTACCAGGTCAATAAACAACCCTTCTCATTTCCAGAAGACTGTCCTAGCCACCTGGTATCAATGTTATGTCTTTACTTCTTGGATGAAATCTTTATTTTTTCAGAAATTTGAAATCATGAATGGTTCTTAAATCCTTCAAGGTAGAACAAGTCTACAGCAGATATAAAGAGTGTCCTTTCCTCTTGCAAAATGAGAACTCTTAGAGAACTGCCTGAGTCACTCTAAGGTGTGTGTGTATGTCCTTATGAGGCCCATTCAAACTGAGGAACAAAGTCCACACTTCACAAGGGACATGTGTATGCACATGTCTGCAGTAATCAAGAAAAGACAGAGAGATTGCATTCTTAGTATTTCTCCAGAATAAGGCATTAAATCCCTTTTAGCTCTTTGTTGGAATGCAGATAAGCACATCAGGGACAATTTAGGCTATAGAGATGTTCATAAATACATTTTCCTCAGTTTTTCTAGCAGCTCATGGGAGATGATCCTGCCCCTCTACCCAGCCTTAGTAAGGCTGCATCTGGAGTATCCAGTTCTGGGCTCCTCAGTACAAGAAGGCCAAGAAGCCCCTGGAGCAGGTCCAGCAGAGGCCTGCAATGAGGATTAAAGCACTGAAGCATCTTTCTTGTGAAGAACAGCTGGGCCTGCTCAAACTTGAGACGAGACAGCTGAGAGGAGACCTTGTCAGTGTGTGACTGTATCTGAAAGGAGGTGTCAGAGGATGGATTGAGGCTCTTATCCACAGTGCCAAGCAGTAAGACGGAAAAACCTCATGGATAAAGATAAAGGCAGTTTAATAAACTCAAAAGCTGTGGCTGGGCACAGAAGCAAAGGTAAACAAAAGCTTTATTCTCTGCTTCCCATCAGCCATTTCCTGGGAAGCAGGCCTTGAGTAGGCACAGCAGATCCTCTGGAAGACAAGCATTGTAATAAGAATGCTTTTGCATCTAAGTAGACATCAAATGGTATGAAATGTTCTTTTGGACAGTTTGGGTCTGCTGTCCTGGTTGTTTCCCCTCCCAAGATCTTTCCCACCTGGAGAGACAGTACTGATTCTGTGCCAGCACTGCTCAGCAGTAGCCAAAACACTGGTGTGTAATCAAGACCTTTCTAGATACCAATACAAAGCACAGCACCGTGAGGGCTGCTGTGGTGAAAATGAGCTCCAGCTCAGTTAGATCTAGTACAATGATAAAGGATGAACTTCATTTAAAAAAAGCTGCCTCAAAATTTGGACTAATCTGCAAAAGCTCTATTTTTTATAGATGTGATCTCTGTCTTTAAAACTGAACTTTGTGTAGCTTTAGACATATTTGACAGTGTAAATGGGATGAGGTCATTTTGATTAAACGTCTAGTTTAAATCACAAGAAGGATTTTTGTGACTTAAACCTTTTCTATTGTGTCAGTTATAGTCCTCCTAACTTTACAAGGATGCTGTCTCTAAGGACATCTTTTCCACTATCTCTTTTTTCCACCCAGCTTAACAATACTCATACAGCTCATCCTTAGCTGTAGCCACAGACAAGTCATTCAAAACATCAGAGAACAAAAGAAGCTAGTTCAGAGTCTAAGAATTTGCAACAGTTCAGTTTAGCACCACTTCATCAATATATCTTCAAAACAACAGTATTGTTGATGATACAAAGTTTTAAAGTACATCTGAATCATCAGAATGAGTGCTTTCTTTTAATGGGTGTTGTAGAGGCCTAGAGACTGCACATGGTCCTCCATTCCCTCCTGCTTGTTCCCCATGCTTACATGAATTAGTGTACCGCCCATAGTTGTGCTGATTTCCCAGAAGTGGGACATCTTCTCCATAATGCAGCCCTCTCATCATTCCCTTATGTATGGCATCATAGTGTCTTCAACTCTGTTTCAATGATTACCATCATGATTACCATGATGATTTTGATTTGATTACTGTATCTCTCCTGACCACATCACCCTGCATCCTTTGCTTGTCACGCATCTCTGATTTCCTCATCTGATAGTTGATCATCACCTCCTTTCTCCATCTTTCCTAGCTGAAATCTCTCCTCAGCAGGTTGGCCAGCTGGCAGAGATGATTTTGCCCCACTTGCTCAGGTGGTTCTCTATCTTCCTAGGAGTCCTCAAATCCTCAAAATTAGTCATGAAAGCTTAATTCCTGATGATGATACCAGGTCTGCAAATAGTTGTTTATCCACAAGATCCTTCCAATCATCCTTGAGCTCTTTCCTCTCACCTAGGAGGATTACAGAGAAAGAACTCAGAGCCATCATGCCCTTTTTCATTGCCACAAGAGTCTTGTAGTCATACTTGGTACACTCCACATCTTCCCTGGTAATGCCATTACTGACCAGCATGGCCATGCCAATGGAGCAATCAGGGGAACAGTCTGAGGGCTGGACAAGCCATGACAATCTCCTGATAACATCCTTCCTGGATCCCAGGGCCAGTCATACAGTGGGCAGTGCACTTACAAAAAAATCATCCTCATTTTTACTGCAGAGCCTCACATCTCTGGGCACACTGTATCCACACTGAGTTGTAGGCAGGCTGTATCCATAGTGACAGAAGATCATTAAGCTGTCTAGAAGATATGTGACCCTCAAAGGCATACTTTAAAGAAGCTCTACTAGTCCATGAAGTGGCTTTTGCCAGTCTGAAGAGGGTGTCTGTGCTCAGAGCTGCCGGTTCCATGTTCTCCGGAGAAGCTCGGAGTTTCCTCACCAAGGCCCTGGCAGCAGCGGGAGCTGCGTCAGCTCTGTGAGGGGAGGCCAGGACTGCCGCAGCCGGACACAGCTGATTCCAGCTGGACACAGCCGGTTCCAGCCGGACATAGCCGATTTCAGCCGGACACAGCCGGTTCCAGCCAGACACAGCCGGTTCCAGCCAGACACAGTCGGTTCCAGCCACACACAGTCGGTTCCAGCCAGACACAGCCGGTTCCAGCTGGACACAGCCGGTTCCAGCCGAGCACAGTCGGTTCCAGCTGGGCACAGCCGGTTCCAGCCGAGCACAGTCGGTTCCAGCTGGGCACAGCCGGTTCCAGCCGGACACAGCTGGTTCCAGCCGGACACAGCTGGTTCCAGCCAGACACAGTCGGTTCCAGCCAAACACAGTTGGTTCCAGCTGGTTCCAGCCAGTTCCAGCTGGATCCAACCGCCCACCACAGGGTGCAGCTGAGCCACGGCTGGGGCGGGGGCACTCCGGCAACTGCGTATGTGAGGAAGGGCAAAACGGAGCACAAAAAGTGGTGAGGAAAAACCAGATGAGACAACCAACCATGTGAACACCAAGCCGCGACCCGAGGGAGGCGAAGGAGCTGCTCCAGTCCCCGGAGCAGAGATTCCCCTGCTACCCGTGGAGGAGCCTGAGGTTACCCAAGTGTTTCCCCTGCAGCCCCTGGAGGGGACCATGCTCTCTGTCCATGGAAGAAGCACAGGGAGCAGGTGTATGTGTTCTGAAGGAAGCTGTAGCAGTAGATATACGTTGTTTCATGCTGGAGCAGACTCCTTAAAGGAGCTGTAGCCAGTGGTGACACCATGGTGGAGCATTCCAACCCTGATGACTGGCTGAGACAAAAAATGGGGGAGGAAAGGAGCAATAGAGAGGAGCTCCTGTGGACTGATCACACTGCCCATTCTCCATTGCCCTGTGTCACTTGGGGCTGGGGAAGGATGTAAAGGAGTCAGGAATGAAGTAGTGAAATTGAGCCTGGGAAAAGGGAGAGTGTGGTGAGGTCTTTGTTTCTCACCATCCCACTATATTTTGAATTTGCAGTAAATTAAATTAATTATGCCTAAGCTGAGTCTCTTTTGCCTGTGATGTTAATTGTTAAATGATCTCAATGTCCTTCCTTTGATCCATGAGTTTGTCACCTTATTTTCTCCCCTCATCCTGTTGAGGAGGGAGAATGAGCAAGCACTTGGGTGGGGGTCTCTCTGCTGGCCAAAGTCAAAATGCCACAATCTTTTGTCTTCCTGCAAGATGCACGCATAAACAAAGTTGTCCACATAGCAGTCACAGCAGGGAAGTCCACATAGGACAAATTATTTATTTCCAAAACTTAACTTCCTATAAAATTTCCAAATAGCCATATGTGTTACATGAGCAAAACACCATTTTTATTTTACTGTTCCACTGCTTGCACTGATGTGTTGCTGCTATTGCAAATTTTTAATAGGAAGGTCATTCCTAAGGAAGAATTTCTGTCTTGAATTAAGACAGGGTTTCTTGTCAGGCTTTGCTGTCTGTCACAGATAGATGAACATAAAGTTGTGGAATAGAGAAGAGACAGTCCTATGATATGATTATGCTGACTTAGCTATCATCCCTGGATGGATGACCAACAGGTTGCAGCATTTCAGTGTTAAAGTAGATTTGAGATCCAGTATATCCTTTTGCTCTTGCTGTTCTGAGTGAAATAAGTAAACAAATGACCACCAGAAACTCTGATTAGGTGTACAAGGAGAGCATTACAAAGAGATGTCTGACTTGGTATCAATAACATAAGGGACCATTTATTCTGAGGCTCACTAGAAGACCAAGAGCAAATTATATGACTCTGAAAATTATTTCATTTGAAATTATGGCAAAACTCTTGATGCTAAGTCGCAAAAGAAGGAAAGATTAATACATAAAGAGATAAAAGATTGAACAAAATGCTGACATCATTATCAAGCTATTATGTTTTTAATTATGGTCATAAGCATATTAAGATGGGCAATAAATTATTCTGGAGAAAAAGAATATGCTTCTTAATGAAATTTCTTTGAAAAATATGCATTTCAGTGCTGATACTAACTTCTTGTGAAAATATTTCACTTATGGGTTTGCAATGTAGGTAAAGTGCAATTCTGGCTACATCAAAGCTAGCAGTTTTCCATTTAGTAGGAATTTCTTTTCTTTCTAGTTGTCAAAGAATGAAGGGTACTCAAACAGTTGGTACTCAAACAGTTCTCTTAAATTTTTCATGTGACTTTATTAATTGTTTCAACAGGGCATGTCAACCTCTGTATGTTTAAAATTTCCAAATTAATTTTCCTGTATGTTATCTGTCATATTCCAACAAAATTACAGAATTAATTCAGTCTGGTATTCAGTGTAATTATATCAGAATTTAATCCAGTCATTCCTGTGTTAAAATAAAGTTTTTTTTAATCATATCTTGTATGTATGTATTTTTTCACTTTCTCCCAATTTTGACAGAGACTGTTCCAATAGCTTAATTGTTTGTATACTGAAAAAATATACTACATATTGTAAGAAAATTGGTTTGGAAGTGTACAGATAAACACATGAAATCAATAATAAATAAACATGATGTTTCCAATACTTCATGTTATAATAGTCTGAAGGTTTTTGTTTTCTGAAGTGTCCTCTCTTTTCATGTTAGGAAATTATATGAGGGTTCACAAAATTAATAGGTATCATGACATTTTTCTATTTTTACACAGGAAGTTTTAACATGAGAACAGTGAGAAACTTCTTCCACTGAGGCTTTCCTCCTTGAAGGAGGGACACAGCAATTTGTAAGTTTTCCAAGATATAAACAATATATCTATTTCAAGATATATGATCTTGGCAAATGACAACCTAATGGACAAACCTTACCAAGTGTAGACATATGGGACTATTTACCTATCCATGAGTTAATGTTAAGCTTAATGTTAATTCTATTCAAGTTCTATTGCTTTCAGTATGCTGTTTTTTTGCTATGTTTTCATGGTGTTTTCTGTTGCAAAAGAGTGACATGAACTGTGTATATCAGGGAGACACCTCCACCTAATGCACAACTGTTCTATTTATGTCTTTAAATGTCTTTGTTCTATTTTCCTTATTTTCTGTCTTGCTGCCTGAAAAATCACAACATTTAAGATGTGCTGTTTGACCCAGTAGCAGACAGTTTAGGGTTTGCACTGCAAATCAAGACATCCAGTTTTTCTAAGCCACACTGTGATAGAGGCCAAGACTGGGTGCTTAGGAAATAGTACTCCTAAGTATGACCTGACATGAACATTTTTCATAGAAACTTCACAAGGCTCAGTATCCATGCCGTTATTTTCAATACTGTTAGAATAACATTTCTTCCAAAAATATGCCAAAAATTTGAACTCATTTTTGTTTCTTTATTATCCAGAATTTCCTGTAGCAATGAGTTAGGATTGTGAGAAAATAGGGGTTTTTTCAGAATTCATAATGGTCATCTGTGATCACTTCACTTTCAAGTATTCATTTGTTATTTTCTGCTTCAGGAGTGGTACTAAAATGTTTAAAAGCCTATAGGCATGCTCCTGACAGGAAAGAAATTTCAGCAAATGTATATCAACCTCAGTCATTATCGCCATTCTAATACCTCTTATGGATTTATCCTTAAGAGGAATTATTTGGGAGCCAATAGAAACTCATCCATCTAAATCTCCTAGGATTTTTAAAGAGTATAATGAGCAATTTCATTTCCCTTGTTGAGACATTGTGTGGTGTCTCCTTACATTCCTCCATCACCTTGTCAGAAACGGATGGATGAAACGATATCTTCTGCCTTTGCAGCTTCTAAGGGCGTTGTTCAGTTAATCTCATTAACATTTGTATAGTGCCTGATGAGGACTACTACAGAAACTGAAAGTACTAATCCAAAGCTCACTGAAGTCAATGGAAAGATTTCCATTTACTCCATTGGGTGCCATGTGATTCATAGGCTCCAGAAAGGCAGGGACCTGACAGCATTCTTAAGGACATTTCATTTTATATGTTTATCATATGATGGAGGCATTTGTTGCAAGGCTAGAATGTCTGACATCTGCTCTTGGATGCTACTCTTGAAGATACTGCATGAGTGTAAATAATGGCATACTGTGAAGGCTGCTTACCTAATGGTAATACTGAAAACATAAAACTGTGCTGAGACATCAATGCAAAGCATAATTTATCTATGTTATTTATCTAATGTATTATTTTACCACAGAAGCCAGACTGTTAAGAGCACAATATCTTTCAATCTGTTCAACTATATTATCTGTCAGCTGTAATGTTATAAGCACGGAATCAATCATCACAAGCACAACATAGCTGACATTGTAGTGTATAAATGTAAATGATTTAGCAGATGCCCGAGCTGTAAGTTCACCTTGATGTTTATTGGAAATTTACAATGCTTCTAAACGAGGAAGTAGTGGGCAGCTAAAAGGTAAAAGGAAGAACACTTTTACAGCAGTTTTCTTGCTCCTCCTGTCTTGACACAATTGAACCATCCTCTAGGGCTGGCTGTCTTTATGCTACACGGTAGGAAAAGATATACATTTAGCAGGTATCCCCAGCCCAGAGTTGAACACAGAACTCACAATGCTTGTGTTTGTCCTTCAGGAAGATACTCAGTGAGGAGGGGAAGAGATCCATTCATGTGTTACTTATGAACTTGGCACAAGACTTCCTAGGCTAAAGGTTACAACTTAAGCATTTAGAGGTATGTGCACACTTGTAGAATTTGAATAACTCACTTTCTGTGCTTCCAGCATTTTTACTGGGAACTAAAAATCTTACATCTGTTTCCTAGTAGAATATCCTGATTGACCAGCCATAAGACTGAGCAGATGTAAGAACCTTACCCATTATTCCCACAGTTATGCCAATGACTGGACAAAAGCAACAAAGTGTAGTACAAAAAAAACCAGTAAGGGTATGTAAGCACACATCTCTACTACCCAGTGATAATGTCCCTTTTGCCTACTAGGATGCTGGTTTGAAACATTAAACAAAACTTTGCTTTTGACCTTTGTTGATAAAAGGATCAAAAGAGGAATCCAAAGTTATTTAAAATTGCAGATGGAGAGAAACCTCCTCAGGGAAAAAGTGTTCTGCCAGCATCTGCTGGCAAGTAAAGGTAACTGCTAATCCCCAGTTGCAAAGAAGTTATGTAAGGATTTGAGGCATTTTTAACATTCCAATACGTTTTCATGGTTGAATTTTTATTCAGATTGTAAACCTGTGGCAAGAGATCTCAGTTCATGTGTTGTATGCAAAAACTGGATTTGTTACCTGATGTGCAACAAGCCAATAATTCACACTTATGTGAGACATTGATTATTTATTTCAGAATTGTGCAAGCCTGGGTGCTTGTGGAATTCCTCAAATCAAGTACACCAACACTATCAAAACATTTTACTATTTATACATTTTATCAAGCAAAGGAATTAGTGTTCATTGGCTACAAGTTACTTAGTTCTCTTATTAATTAGTATTCTGTCTTCGGTTGGTTAATTATTCTCTCGCCTCTCATGCTAATTAGTCCCCATGCTCAGTGTTTCTCTTCTTTTGGGTCAGTGGGTTTCTTGTGTCAGTGGCCCCTGAGTCGGTGGTTGCAGATCTCCTCTTTCCAGAATTACCTTTTACCCAGTTGGAGCCGATTTCAGCTCAGTTGCTGAGTTGGGTTTATTAGTTTCTGCCTATCTTGGGAGTTCTGCCAGTTGTTTTTGTGGCCCATAAATGCTGCAGCCTATGACAGGATCAAGTTTTAAAAGACTAAAATTGAGAAAATGTGAAGGAGCCTGCAATTTCTTTTCCCTGTCATGTTAGAAATTTAGTCAAGCCCATCAGCAGGAAACCCTNCAAGCCCATCAGGTTCCTCTGCAAGGAAACCCTGCTGCATCTGAAAAATGGACGGAAGCGTAGGGTGGTAAGTATAGAAGTGGTGATGAGGGTGGTAACATCATGACTGGGGCAAGAGATAAAATTTGCCAGCAGCTGGACTTCTCCATCATAGACTACAAAACAGAATTAAGAAATAGTCTAACAGTTATATAGAAAGATTAGTTATTTTGGCCATTCAAATAAAGAAAGCTTTTTTTCAAATGAGGAAATACTAATTACTGAGTAACCACACGGGGTTGTTTACTTTCTCAGTTTTCTTCAGGGGGCTTGAGACATAATATTTATAGCCTTGTGGGAAGAAGTCACTAGAAATTCTACCTCCAAATGGTCAAAGGAAAAGATACATAATTGCAGTAGCACTATCTTGGTTTAATCCCAGCTGGCAACCAGGCACCACATAGCTGATCGCTCAGTCCTGCACCAGTGGGATGGGAAGAGAATTGGAAGAGTGAAATCTAGAAAACTCATGGGTAGAGATAAAAACAGTTTAATAGAGAAAGCAAAAGCTGCACACACAGGTTGAGCGAAACAAAGAACTAATTCATCACTTCCCGTCAGGCAGTGGATGTTCAGCAATCCCCAGGAAATCCAAGCTTCATCATGCATAATGGTGGCATAATGGTGACTTGGGGAACATCATCACTGCAAATGTAGCCCTCTTCCTCCTTGTTACCCCAGCTTTATATGTTGAGTGTGATGCACATGGTGTGGGATATCCCTTTGGTCAGTTGGGGTCATCTGTCCAGGCTGTGTCTTCTCTCAGCTTTCCAAAAACTGGGAAATGCACAAGTCCACAGGATCCGGTGGCGTATTTCTACAAGTGTCAACAAAGCTGGCCAATGCTCATGTAGGCCACTTTTAGTTATCTTTAAAGGGTCATGGTAACTGGGGCAGGCTCACAACAACTGAAGGACAGCAAATACTCATATCTTCAAGAAGGGCAAGAGGGAGTATCCACAGAATTTCAGGACAGGCAGTTTCTCTTCAGTGCCTGAGAAGGTGATGGAGTAAACACTCCTGGAAACCATTCCCAAACATATGAAGGACAGAAATACAATTTGCAGTAGTCAACATGGATTTTCAAAGGGGAAATAATACCTTTCCAACCTCATAGTCTTCCAGAGTGAAATGACTGTGTCAGTAGATAAAGAGAGGACAGTGACTGGTGCCTGTCTTGACTTTATGAGGATGTTGACACTATATCCATCACATCCTAACAGAAAAAAATTGATGAGACATAAGCTAAAGAAATAGACAGTAAGGAGGACTGAAAACTGCATTGCCAGACTCAAAGGGCTTGTGACCAGCAACACAAAGTTGGGCTGGACACCAGTCACTAGCAGTATACCCCACAGATTGATACTGGGCCCACTTCTGTGTGACATTTATGATTTTAATGGTGTAGCAGACTGCACTCTGCAAGTCCACTGGCAATATAAAACTGAGAAGAGTGGTTGGTTCCACCAGCTGATTGTACTGCCCTTCAGGCAGACCTCCTCATGCTGGAGAAATGGGCCTGGCAGAACTCCATGACCGAGTCTGAGTGCTGAGGCCATACTGGAGTATTGTGTCCAGTTATGGTACCCCTAATACAAGAGAAAACACAGACGTACCAGAGAGAGCCCAGCAAAGGGCTATACAGATGGTTTAGGGCTTGGAGTATGTCAGATGGACAGAAGAGTGTAAGAGAATTAGAACTCCTCAGCTTGGGGAAAAGAAGGCTCAGAGGGATCTTATCAATGTGAGGAAATGGAGAAAAGGGGAAGTACACTGTTCTCATTGGCACCTGCTGGCAGGACAAGAAGCAATGGGCACAACCTGAAACACAGAAAAAAGATCTTTAAACATAAGAAAAGAACTCTTTGTAGTGAGAGTCAAACACACTGCAACACGTTGCCCAGAGAGGTTGTGGAGGCTTGATCCTTGGAGATATTCAAAGTCAAAGTGGACATAGTCCTGAATTACCTGCACTACTTTGAGCTAGGTGTTAGACTAGACAGAATCCACAGGTCTTTTGCAATGTCATCCATTCTGTAACTTATTTATTATAATTCTACCCTGAGTATTTTTATCCTCTTTGGCACATGATTAAAACAAAAATTACAATGTTAAAAGCAAATAGTATTCACTACTGATTGACAGAACATCATTGTTCTTGAGACGATGAATCTCTGAAAAGAATGGTTCTCCATCCTTTTCTCAGTCTATCAAACTGATGATAGGCATAAGGATTCTGTAAGTTTATGAGGTTTGGAGAAAAGGTTGTCTAAAATGCAGAATTTTATTGTACATGTTAACACATAAGGTGGTCAAATACTGTTCACAGATCTTTATAGATTACTACTGAAAATTGAGAAGTGACTACAGAATTAATTACGTAATGCTGCCCACATGTTTCTATTTTCATACGGAGAAATTGGTGCAGACATGTTATAGGTGTATACATTATCTTTTGTTAGTGCACCTGGTTTTATCAAGGATGTTTAGTCTGATTGAACAATAGATATAATTTCATTCATTTATCTGAGATGACTTGTAGACAAAACTTTGAACATACCACTTTCAAGCACTTCAGTAATCTAACCATTTCTTATGATTTCTTAGCTTTGCTCTTAAGAAGGCAGGCCCTAATTTTAGCTAATGAGAATCTTACTTTTTTATTAGTAGCAAATGAACATCTTCCTAGACCAGTGGTCACACACTCTGGCTATGTTCTGGGTATTTCTGCACAATCTAGATAAGTGCAGTGTCATAATTTAGAACAGATATTTCCCTTCCCAAATTGTCAGCAGATTCCAGAGAAAGCTTCTGATGCATGGTATGATATTCAGTTAGAAGATATATCAAAAGCAAGGCCTTTGTTGACTCCTTATTAATGGATAATATTTCTTTTGAGAATGACAGTCCTGATGTCCATATATAAATGGAGAGATACACACTCTGAGGGTCAGACTGTTAGGTGTGCACCCCAATGAGGCAGCTTGGTATCAGCAATGACAAAGTGCCTGAAGTTGGACTCAGAGAACATAATGCCTGGAAGTCTGGACCTCAGAATACTCATCCATATGTAGAGTTGGTCTTTGTAGCTGTCATGACAGCAGGCAATCTGGGGATGCACAAACAAGAAACAATTAATAATCACAGAGATGCTCACATACTTTTTGAAAGAAGCCTGGGATAAGTGGGAACTTTGAGCCTTTCTAGTGAATGCAAGACATCTGGAGAAATCATGGGATTTGGTGCTGGGATGGTCACACCCTATCCTGTTCAGTCAGCGCTCAAATCTGGGCACAAAAATATTGTGCTCTGACAAAAACATAATAGCATGGTTTAGCTACTTTTCTCTATCCTCCACTGATCTGGACCTGCCAACCTTGGCCTCACGCATCCAGTCCCTCTTCCAGGTCTTGCTCTCTTTCCATATCTGTACTGCTCCCCCATGGCCAGTCATACTGGTACTGCTGTGTTCTCACCTTTATCTGATATTCTGTGTGCTGCTGCCATATCTCATTAGTTCCTTTAGCTTCTACCAGCCCAAAAGTCATGCTGTCTGGGTTTTGCCTTTTTTCTTTTGTATGTTCTCTGTATTCTTCACATGTATATTCGTAACTCTGTCACCTGTTTTATTAGTAGCTGCTTTTCCATGGCCTTTCTATAAGCAGAAAGACAAAACACATTCCAGAGCTCCAAGCCCTGGGAGGCACAAGGCCCCATGCTGTCTTGGTTCTTCCTGGGAACCAACGCTGAGAACAGCTCTTCGAGATATGTTCTCATGGACAAAGTACAACTAGTGCCAAGGGGGGACTCCAGAGAAGGGGCTTGACCTGGAGGGGAATTGCATCAACATCCTCCTAATTGGTGCCTTTTAACTATCATGATAATTTCCTAAAACCCATAAAAATGTTCTCACCCCTGGGGGGATAGGCTTTTGTGAACATCTTTCCATAACTGTTCCTGAAGGCCTTCATTAAAGATCCTCTTTTATATCGCCTCCTTACTAAAATTATCTTGAGTTTCATGTCCAGGTTGGGAAAGAGGCAACAAAATCATCATATCTAAATATGGAGTTCCAAAAAGAAATCCGTGGTCATGCTTGTTTGTCACGTAAAAAGGGGAAATTTCCTTGACCCTCAGTGTTTAATTTGTCTGTCAGCACCCCAGGAAAGCCGAGCCCCTCGTGCCTGACCAGTCTGTCAGTGTCCCATTATGGGGACCCTTCACCGAGCAGTGCTGCTGGATGGGAGGGCAGGACTCACTTGTTCAGGGAAATGCACCAGCAGCAAAAGGAAGACCCCTCAGCAGGTGTTCCTCTTTACTCCAGTATGTTCCTGCTGCTGCTGGGGACTGCCAGCCCATGTGAAGGTCTCATACCAACAGTTTATGGAATATCACTCTTTATTAATATAGAATTGTGATAGCTTAAAGTTCAAGGATTGCTGGTGAGGTGATAGTATCTGGCTGCAAAAATGTATTCAGAGCAATACATGACAAGCTCTAATCCCCAATAAGATGTTCAGTGTGCACAGAGTGTGATTGTTACACAACAAGTGTCCCTACAGAGAAGACAGGTTCAGCGCATTGACTGAACCCAGCAGTTAAAATAGAGTCTTCCCTGACTTTTCCCCCATTCTCAACTTGATTTTACACTATTTCTCTGTGTTTAGGTGGAGCTGGAGTGACTCTAGTCATACATATTTGTTACTGATTGGTGTAAAATTTTCTTGCTTTGCTTTTAAAGATACAGTCAAAAAGAATTTCGAGTGTGTGCCCAGTGGTTGTACCATGGAGATGAGTAACTTTGGGATGGACGTGTGTGTTAATATTACAGTTAGGGTACAGGGAACCAAGTTCATCTGGGAAGAGAGATTTCACCACAGCTGTTGGCTCAGCAGCAGGACTTCTCCTCCCCCATCTGCCCTGGCTGGCAGGTGTTCTGTGGTTTATCAGCTGCAAAGTTCCATCAGGTTCCTTTCCCTTCAGGGATTTCAACAGAGCCTGGCCATGGTGTCTCCACTCTGCTCCACCCTCTGTTCCACCCCCTTGGCAGCTGTGTGTGCATGGGGAGTCACTGTGGAATAGGTTTTGAGCATGCCAACTGCATTCCAGATAGGGAGCAGCAACTGTATTTTACCCTAAAATTCCTGTACCATTATAACTTCTTAGGATGTAAATATAACTTCGCAGTGTCCTCTAATTAACCCCTGGCCATCTCTCCACACTTGTTCTTTCTCCCTTTCTCTACCACAATCTTAGCTCATACTCTTGCAAAGTTCTATGCTCAGGTCAAGCCAGTTTTGGAAGCTGAAATATTCCAAATTCATCATTAATATCATGAAATAAAAGGCAGACATTTAAAAGTTCATCACAGCCCATGTGGAAGTTGTTTCTTGGAAAATTTAAAACACTGGTTTTTTCCTTTAGAAACTGGAGGTTTTCTGAGATGGAAAAGTTGAATATTTTACAGCATTTTACAGAGAGTATTATAATTATTACCTGCTTTTTACTGCAAGGACTGGAAATCAACGTTTTAGGGATCTCAGTTAAAAAGAAGATACTTAAAATGTTGAAGAACCCAAGTAAGCGAACAGGCACGGCCAAAATGTTGTAGAAGTTATTAATTGTATCAGGATAAAGAAACTTCGCAAGGTCTTTTCTCCTGGAGCTCTCTTACTCAGTCTGTCTTTGTGGTGGTGCAGAAGACAAAGTACCTAAGAGACTAATCAATCTAAGTAGTGATACTGGATTCCTGTGGCATTCAAATGAAAGTAAAACTAGTGTAAAATCACTGTAGAATCCCTTCCTTTTTTGTAACTATCTTAAATTTTCTAAGAAAATTTATGTGAGAGGCAGCATCCTTGCAAGCATTTTTGACTGTCTTTGAGTAAAAGTGCATAACACACAGAATGTGGGGAGAAAAGGTCTCATGCTGCTGTAAATATCTGGTCTTCCATACTAGATTTCGAGATGAATTTTGTTAGATAATTTTTAAACAGTAGTCAGACAGGAATGTCGCTATCTGTCCATCCTGTGTGATATGTATGCAAATTGACAGTTGTGGGCACAATTAAGGTTTAAATGGCAACTGCCAGGAGTTGACCAGTCTATAACTTCACTAAGATATATTTTCTTAATTGTATATTTTTAATATGATAGATTTTTAATCAGAATATAAATTCCATGCCCATATCAAGCATGGCTAATTGTGGTCTTTTTATAGTGCCATAAATACAGAAACTCCTACAGATCTGTGTCTCCTAACTTCCGAACAACTTTCACCTACCGTTTGAAGTCACCCAACATGATCTTTTATATGCATCATACATGAAGGAAGAACAAGCCTGTCAGTCATGCAGTATCTCATGCATGATCAGAAACTCACCTGGGATTTCCTAGTGTATTCTTCAGCTGTTCCCCAAAGAGCATTCATTTTAATTTGCCAGCCTGCTTAAACACGAAGATGGCTAAGAAGATTAAACTTCTGTCTTAAAAGAATGATTCAGTAACATAATTATATAAAGCTGTATGCAATTCTGAACCTGTATCATGGTTCCTGTGGAGTGATAAAAGCATCAGTCTGTTGTTGCAAGTTGAATGAATTTCAGCTGTATTTGCTGTAATACTGAAAGAAAACTCACACACTATTAATGAGAGACTCAGAGTAATATAGCTCTCTTGGTATATCATTTAAAAATATCTGTGTCTGTCAAAATGAAAACTGCTCTTTATTTTTCATTTACTCTGTGTGAGTCTGCCTTAACAGTCTCTCTAACAAGACACCTACCAAAAAACATTCAACAAAGAGAAAAAATTCCATGCTTCAATCAAAAGAAAAATGATCAAGTTTCAGGATAACACAATGATTTTAACTCAGATAAGGGCTTAATCTAAGTAGCATATGGCTTTTGTTCTGTGTGCCATTGCTTCATATTTTTGCGTGCACAAAAATATATTTCCATTAACAATATCAAACATGAACCTATAATTTAACAGCCAGCATTTGTATGGGTATCCAAGTCAAGAGTCTAGTAGTGCTGAGCCAATAAGAATCATGCTTCTTGAAACATTTTATTTGGAGATTCAATCTCCCAACAGATTGTATTATTATATTCTACTCCCTGAACTATATACAAATAAGAAGAAAGACAGAGACAGGAAATGGATATTGTGAATTTTAGCATGAAGGTGCTATACGTGGTATATATAAATTTGAACAGTAACATCATTAAGGAAATAGTGTACTCTTACAATTTCTTTGTGGAAAAGTATTGTGCTTGATTTGACTAGATCTCAAATTGCACTGTGTTTAATTTAATCAATGATTTGCTAAACCCTGTATCTCTTGAAAACACAATTTGTTGACTTCAGGTCTCTGTGTCAGATTTTGAGAAAAGGATCAAGAGTTCGTATTTTTCCCAACCTGGCATGTCTAGGTGCATATTTCAACAGAACATTTTGGGAGGACTTTAATTTGTATGATTTGCTCTTTTAATTTAGAAAAACAATACAAAATAAAATAGTTTATCCGTGGGTTGCATGAGATAAGGCCAACTCACAAAAAGTCAGGGCCAATTTACTGCAATTTGGAGACTAAAGTAGTGGGAGTTACTATGTAACAGATCCAAATGAGTGTGAGACAGCAAAACTTACTTATAGTTTTTGTTCCAGAGTTCTGAAAATTAAACCTCATCCTCATTTAGGAGAAATTCATGTAACAGCATAAAGCCTCTTGGTCCTTAGGGAAGTGCCATGGACAGTGCTTCCCATTACATCAGAGATTGAGCTGTCTGTACACTGAAATCAATACAGCCAAGAAGTTGATTTGGTATATCCCCTTTCTCAGCTGTGATTCATCATTGCAAGTCATTTTGCTTTCAAAGACTTTTTTTTTCCCCTAGTCTGACTGTCCCGAGCAACCAAAAATACATGTTAGGAAAACAGCACTATCAGATTGTTTTTCCATTGAGAAGCCAAGGCCTGTTTACCTCTTTCCTTTTGAAAATGGTCTACAGAATCTTGAAAAAATAAATTAAAACAACCAGGATATGTCCCCATTTTTTTTCAACCACTGCTAACATGTTAGCAGTTTACTCACAATGTAGCAGAAAAATTTGCAGAAATAATGGCCGAAGGATGAATATGGGAGTGAGACAAAAGAAAAAGCTTGCAACAAAACCATTGAGAGATTGATCTTATTTAATTCCAGCAATGTAAGAATTAGGCTTCTGAGCTAATCTATTGGTCTAGGATCTCTCTGCAGTCAGAACAGACAAAAAATCACCTCATGGAGGCGGTTCATCTCCTGATGTATGGTGATAGTGTTCAAAATTCAAGATTATACCGCCAGATACCTATTTTATAGTGACCTGAGTAACTTCTAATTTTGCTTGATTCTGTTGACTAATCCATTGAATATAAGGAAAATTTAATAAACACAATAAACATACCTACAGACATGTAAACACCTGCATCTGGGTGTCTTAATTCTGAAATGAATTCCTTCAAGGCTGGGTAGCAGGTAGAGAGAATCTCTGCAGAGACCTCCATTGTCAACCATCTTTTGTATGCTGCCACCTACACACTCTTAATTCACCATAGATGTAAGACAGATGTATTATTTTAAGTTTCAGATAAAGAAGTTTAATCTACTGCACTTTAAACACATTTGAAATGGGCTAGTAATGCCCATAGGGTTGTGTACCTCAGTGCAATAGATTCACTCCCCTCCATAAAAGCATGTTCTCAGCTGGAAGGGACTTTAAAGATCATCCAGTTCCAACCCCAATCCCTCTGACTTGAGGAGGGACACCTTCCAATACATCAGATTATTCAGAGCTCCATCCAACCTGGCCTTGAACACCTCCAGGGATGGGGCATCCACAGCTTCTGTAAACAACCTGTTCTAGTGTCTCACCACCCTCAAAATCAAGAGTATTTTCCTAGTATCTAAATTAAACCTTTTCTCTCTTATTTTGAAGCCATTCCCCATTGTCCTTCCACAACACATCCTTGTGAAAAGTCCCACTCCATTTTTTTTTTGCAGGTTCCCTTCAGTTGCTGGAAGGCTGCAATTAGGTCACCTCTAAACCATCTCTTTTCCAGGCTGAATAAAGCAAATTCTCTTGGCCTTTCCTCACAGCAGAGCTGCTCCATCCCTCTGATCACCTTGGTGGCCTCCTCTGGACTCACTCCAACAGGTCCAAGTCCTTTCTGTGCTGGGGGCCCTAGGGCTGGATGCAGCACTGCAGGTGGGGTCTCAGCAGAGCAGAGGAGCAGAATCCCCTCCCCACGCTGCCTCTGATGCAGCCCAGGGCACGTTTGGCTCTCCAGGCTGTGAGGGCACATGGCTGGGTCATGTCCAGCCTCTCATCCACAGCACCCCCAAATCCTTCTCAGCAGGGCTGCTCTGGATCTGCTCACCCCAGCCTGTGTTGATACCGGGATTGCCCCGACCCAGGTGCAGCACCTTGCACTTGGTCTTGTTAAACCTCAAGAGATTCCCACGGGCCACTTCTTCAGCTTGTCCAGGCTCCTCTGGATAGCATCCTGTTCTTCAGGAGTGCCACTGCACCACAGCTTGGTGTCATCTGCAAATTTGCTGAGGGTGCACTCAATACCTTTGTCTATGTCATTAATGCAGATATTAAATAATATTGGTTCCATCACTTGCTTATTTATCTAGCAGTCCATCCATCAAATCTATCTCTCTCTAATTTAGAGAGAATAATGTTTTGAGGACTAAGCCTTTACACAAGTTCAGATAAATGGTATCTGTAGCTCTTGCTTTGTCCAGTTGTGTAGGGCATAAGGGCACTGAAGGAAGGGCACTGGGGTGGTCAGGCAGGACTTGCCTTTGGTGAAGCCGTGCTGCTATCTCGAATCACCACCTGTCCTCCATGTGCCTCAGCATAGCTTCAAGCAATGATCTTGAGTTAGAGCTGATTTTTATTCACCAGGCCCCTGATTTATGTGCCTAAACCAGAACTGGCCCTCCCTGAGTGGGAAGATACCAAAACCTGTCCATTTAATCTCGTTCTTCTTGTTGCCAGAAGGAAATGCTAAACTCCTCTACTTCAAATTATTTCATTACTATTTTTTGAGCAGAAAGGAAGGTTGAAAAGGAAAAAATGAATCATTATTCCAGTGATCAGACAATTTATTTGAACTATGAAATAATTTTTTTCATCCTTGCATCACTGTTCTGGTGATTTAATTTGAGAAAGGTGGATTAAAAGAAATCAGCTAGATAAGGCAGAGCTTTTGAGGTTCTAATGCTTGATTCTGTCTGCCTCAAGTTTAACTAATATGTAGTGCAAAGTCTTAGTGACCGGTAGATCTGCAGAGCACAGCACTGTGTAATATCACCACTCACACAGAGGACAGCTGTGTTTGTGGAGCACTAATCTTGAGGAAACCTGCCCTTGCTTTTATCTCCTATTAAGTTGCTGTAACTTGCACGCCTGTGCGCATCTCTGCTCAGTGGCTGGTTTGACACACAAACCTGCACCTGAGTACATCCAGAATGCTCATGGCCTTCATTGTTCTGGTCAAATTACCCTCCCAAAACCTCAGAAGACTCACCTTTGAGTGCTCTGAGTGCTGCAGATGGATGTGGGCCTCCACTTCTGTGTTGTCTCTGTTGTCTCCATGAGGAAAGCTCAGATAATCTAGCATCTCTGAATAGGCACCTGAATCATTCCTGAAATACCTAAAAGCTGTTCTTCTTAATCTAGGATAATAACCCTTTCTGTAGTCAGTGAAGAGAAAAATATACTTAGAGAAGGTGACTCAGGTAACTAAGTCATCTTAGACACCAATTTTATGATGCTTTGAGTCATTTGGTAACGATACTTCTTATACACCATTACATATAAAGGGAGTAACTGAGTTTGACTTAAACATCTAACTTTTTAGGCACAGATTTTAGGTGAAAAGAATCTTTTTTGTACTCAAAACTAACACTTTAACTTAGCATCATAGTGTAAATATATGTAGATTTTTATTTTCAGTCTGAAACCCACTAAAGATGAGCCTAATTTTCCAACTGATTGTAATAGCTTTTGAATCAATCTGAATAGACTGAAAACTTTGGGGGATGGTGGGAATTCTGAGAAAAGAATAAAGGTTTTGTAAATGAAACCCCTCCTCCTCATGAAAAGAAAAGAAAAGAAATGAAAAGAAAAGAAAAGAAAAGAAAAGAAAAGAAAAGAAAAGAAAAGGAGAAAGCTAAAACACCAAAAAAGAAAACACTGAAAGTAAAAGGCATTGTCCAGAAATTGGGTTTAGAGTCATAAATTTCATCATTCTTGAATAGAAAATAAAAAGTTTCTTCTAAAATCTTACTGTGTTTGATACTGTGCTATCAACAAGAGACTGAAAAAGTCATTGACAATGCACATCTATACTCTAGAAATAGAAGTTTGTAGCGGAAAATCAGGTCATGATTCCACAGGAAAGTGTGTAAGAATGAGCTCAAACTAACCTGATGTAAAGTCTGCTCAGATGTTTCTGGTGTATGCTGAGATGAGTTACCCATAGAAGAGGCAAAAGAGAGACTTGACTTTTGTCTGTGAGTAGCTACATAAGGAACAGAAAACTGCTAGTTGAAAGCTTTCCAAATCTAATATGCAAGGTTATAACAAAATCTAAAGATTAAAGCCTGAGGTGAATAAAATTTGGATTATGAAGTAATGCATGAATGAATTACGTACAAGAAAATGTTTAGATAAAGAAAACATGAAAATTCAGGTAAATCTGGTGGCCACAGATTTGCTAGATATCAGAGATCACAGTGCCCTTCTCAGTCTTGGACTATCAACAGCTAGAAATTGCATGATGACTTAAACAGAACAGGACCATTGCTGATCCTGGTAGAAAACATGGCTTTATCTCTGTGGGACTTGCTGGTGATCGAAGATTTATCCTCAATGACAAGAGCCAGCAATCCAAAATAAAATTATATAGCTTTAATATTTCTTCAAACATCTCTGAGAATTAAAATTGCCACCCTTGCTACCGTGTGGTAAATTAAAGTAGTGGTGTCCTGTCTCCTCAATTTTCTTGTAGATGAAAAGCAATTCTTGTTCAAAGCTGAAAAAGCTGGAATGTTAGATTCTGGTATACTGGATATCTCCAGCAGCTCATTCTAACCTGATGTAGGATCATTCTGCTCAGCTGACCTTGATTGCTTGCCTGCGAGCAGGAAAAGTCTTCTCTACTTCACATTTACTCTGATTCTGTCACCTGCCTTTACTTTTATATCAAGTCTTGACAAAAACTGGAACAAAATAAAACCTCTTCAGAGCCTGAGTATTAGAAATCCTTAGCTCTTTTTGTGGCCATGCACTTCAGCCTTGTTGCAACTGGAAGAGGCCATGTGCCTTCTATGGCCTCATGAATCTATGTGGCTTTGTTGTAGCAAGTGGCACTGCTGATATGACAGAAAAACTTCATTAATAGAAAAGATTAGTGGGGAACATCCTGGAAATTCAGCTTAAAATTGTTTGCTATTTTTTTCACTACTCAACTGGATGTTTTTCATGACTGAGCAGACAGGGTTTATGAGCATATTTTGAAAAATGCCATAAAGATGCGTTGCATTGTAGATGTAGTTCTTTACCTCATGATGTCTACTCAATTCAGAGGGTCAATGCATACTAACTGTTGGAAAAAAATTGGATGTGTGGTTTTTAGGTAAAGATATTTTTGGACATTAGAGATGGGGATTACACAGTCTGAGGATTTTACTTATACAGCCACAATACAGGACAAATGAGAAGAGACCAAAAAAATCTCTGAAGGTTTTATTTACTCAACAGATTTACTGAGACAAAGCACTAAGCAGGAATTTCTTAGCATATGTGAATGGACCTGGGTAAACTTCTATATTTAAAGTACTTTAATGGTACTATATGGTAGTATATAAACCATGTGTTTTTACCAACTTCAGTCTGAACACAGATTATTTTCCAATTTTCTATCACTTTACATAGAAAAACAGATAAGATGAATCACAAACTGTCCCTTTGATATTAAAGGATGAGACTACATTTTGGAAGGTATGCAAATCTAAAGTAATAAAAACAAGAAATAAAGTAATACAGTTGTCTTCATTAGCACTAGGCAATAGCAGATTACTCATCTTTATGCAGGCCAGCACATGAGGTGAGTGAAGCATGTGCTTTGTTAGCAAGTCTCAGTAATATGTTCTGAAAGCAAAGAATCAGTAAGGATCAGAAAACCTGTTCCATTCAAGATTAGCATAAGTTATCCTGTTTATTAATCTTCTATGTTTATGCAGGTAAATGAAAGTGCACGGGTGCACATAGATTTGCAGTATTTGTAGCGCAAGTAGAATATTGTTACAACCTCATTCTCCAGATATTTCTGAAAAAAGAATGGAAAAAAAGTTCTTATCCTCAAGTTTCTTACTGAAGAGATTTTACTGATCACTGTCTGTATAATTAACAAATATATTGAACGGTACTGGTGCTGATGTGGAGATACACCACTTGATACTGTTTTGTATTTGGACATTGAATCACTGACTGCAGCTCTTTGTGTGCATCCATCCAGCTTGTCCTTTATCCATCAAATATATCATCCTTCAAATCCATCTCTCCTCTCAGAGACAAGGATGTTGAGTGAGACCATGCCAAGGCCCTTACAGAGGCATCAGTTGCTCTTAGCCCCTCATGCAGATGCTCCCACCACAGAGGCCACATTTAGTCAGTCGTGAGCACCTTATTCAGATGACCCTTCTCTGAGCTGGAAGTAGGACTAGGCTATCTCGAGAGATGCCATCCAATCTTAACACTTCCGTGATTTTTGACTATGCTCGTAATTTTGGAGAGTGTAACATTAAAGAACAGTATTATTTCAGTAATGTTTTTTTTTCAATCCAGAGGTTAAATTGTAAAAGTGCTTAAACAAAGATGTCATCCACAAAGTTGAGAACTATAAATATTTTTGTTGATTATTATTTGTAGTAGGCTGCTGAATGTATGAGTGAAAAAATCTTTTTTTAAAATATGGATTATTTGATGCAGTGTGACTGAAGAACCAAAAATATGTCACTTGCTTCCATGTGGAGAAAACCAATTTATTTGGTGAGGATCTTTATCAACAACAATGCTGTGAATTGGGAAAATCTAAATGTATTCTTACCACTTGCCCAGTTGATTATCATCTCCCAGAAACTGTTATGGTTATTAAAAAATGGATGCTGTAAATCAGGATGGACCAGATTAGTGTGAAAAATCTAATCTAATAGTCATTGGTTTCATTAAGACTTTCTCTAAGGTGGTGAGTTTTCCGTCTTCCATATGTAGACAACCCTTTGGACTGAGTTTTGAGATTATAAGGAAAAACTGGACAGCTGAATTTAAGTTATCAATCTTTTTCAATCAGCTACTTTATTTCACTAGTTTCACTAGTTTAACTTTATTTCACTATATTTCACTAGTTTCACTTTATTTCACTAGTTTCTCTTTATTTCACTAGTTTCACTTTATTTCACTATATTTCACTATTTCAACTTTCAAAAAGGAGTCAAATGCAATTTGATGTGAACGTGTTAGATCTAACTGTCGAAGAATCATCTCTGTTCTCTATTAACAAGAGCTGCTGCAATTACAGATTATCTCTGTTAGTAAAATGGATTGTTTTTATCCAGCACTTTGTCTCACAAAATGAAGATTCTATCCTGTGCTACCATTGCCTTTTCATAGTGTTGGATTTCCAAGCAACACATGTGGTTAGTATCCAGTATAAAGCATAAACTTAGCAAATGTAAAGAGAAAATAGAATTTTAAATTATAATTTTATTAACCAGAAAGAAGGTTATTATGAGAACATTTTAGCCATGTAGAAGCAGAATAGCAAAACCCTGCTACTCCTTTAGCAGAAGTTGAAAGCAAACCTTAGCACTTTTAAAGTTCGTAGTGCCTCTGGGACTAATAGGCCCAGATTTACCTCTCCTAATTTCAACTGAGGAACTTTGCTGTTCAATGCAGAGAGGAAATGACAGATATTTTCAGAAGGCAGTTCACTCTGATCTGTGTTCTTAGATAAGACTGAATCACTGTAGACACCTATTTCTTTTCATCACTGAAAGTCCAGGGTGATTAGATAACTCAGCCATCTGATAACAGTCTTCTTAGCTGAGTGGATAACTGTAAGGAATCTAATGTGCCTCTAAATTTGGGTTAGCTTTGGAGGTGAATTTTCACTGGAACTGAGTTGTTCCTCAAGTTCTACCAGTGAAGGGTCTGAAACAGTGGATCTAGAAGAGGGAAAGAGTCCCAGCCCCAAACCCTTCCTCCTGCCAAACTCATTTAAGAAAAGAACAGGGGATGCCTTACAAATCAATTTACATTCCTTCAAGCGTCCAGAAGTACTTTCTTCATGGCTCCAAAGACTGATATAGCTCTACTTTTTCTTTATTTTCTTCACTGACAAAATGCCACAATTCTTTCCTGTTGCTGGAGATAGACAGGAAATACTTTTTTCCCATGCTGTAAAAATAAATTTTTTTAAAAAAATATTGCCATTGTGAATTACAACTCTGCAAACAACTATTGTTCTCTGCTTTGAAAAGACTGCTATTCTAATTTGCTTGCATTTAAAACCTGGAAGGGATATCAAACAGAGAAGCTATGTTTTTACCTGGTACACCCTTCACTTTTTTTTGTTCCTTTGGTTTGGGTTTGTTCATTTGTTTATTTGTTTGTTTTTAATGAAACTCTATCCTTAAGATAAGTTAATCCCTTAATGAATTGGACTGGGCTGCTAACTATGCTGATCTCTAATTTTTGCTATTGGCACTTTCAACACAAAGATGAAGTCTATTGTTCGTCTATATCCTGATATTGCCCCTACTGTCAGTATGGTATATTTGTACTGCACAGCAATCCAGAACAAGAATAAAGGACAGAAAATATAAGCTCAGTTGTATTTCAGAATTTTCTAGTGTATCATTTAAATGATTCAGTTCTTGTGTTGTTTTTAAGCTTATTTTCTCCAAAACATTCAGCAGTTCACTGGTTGAAAGCTAGCTCTTACATCTATAAAATTTCATGTGCTTGATTCCCAGCTGTTTCAGCAATCTTAAATCACTATCCATTCTTGAAAATTTAGACCATGCTTCAACATTTTTAATTTTGTAACTTGTTTTTGGCAAAGAGAGGTGAGAGTTGGAGATGTGTGGGATCAGCTGAATAACCAAGATGGGAATCAAGAACAGCAAGATTTGCACAGATCTTGTGTTATCTGAAAACAGAGATAAAGATAATATGTAATAAATAAAATTATCTTCAAAGTCAGAATTACACATTGAAATGTTGTACATAATTCAGTAGTTTTTTCAGAAATTTTAGGTGTTTGAGAGTTTTCTTAATATCTTGCTTCAACAGGCTGTATACACTTTAAAAAATGTAGCCTTCTGCTGTGAATGAAGACAATGTCAAGACAGCAAAAAGACATGAGACCTGAATAGCTTTAACAATCCTTCTCTATCCAAAATTATTTAAATTACTGTGCAGTCATGCTCTTAAACAGAATGGGCTGGATTTTGGAGAAGAAAGGTTACTGGAACTATTTTTTTCTGCAGAAGTTTATTAATTCTGATGTAGTGACTACAGATATCCAGAACAGTTGGCAAACCACCTCTACCAGGAGCTGAAGGGCCAATGGGCTGCAGCCTAAGAACACTTGAAAATGCTCACAGAATTACATGCAATGTGGTTCATGTGACACAAACAATTGCTTTTGTCAATTCTATCAGCTTTCTGATGTTTTATACAGATGATACATTTTCATTTCATAAACTTACAGTTTCATCCACATTCTGAATCACTCAGAAGTTCTGGATAGATATGGTAGAAGAGATACAATGCTAAATATACTTCCTAGACCATGTCTCCTCTTCAATCTTCCTGCTAGCTTTTCATGCTTATTTAGAAAAGAGGGAAATAGATCAGGAAAAAAATCATAAGAAATATGTCAGAGTAGTATGCTGCAGAAAAAGAGCAACAGCATAGAAGGAAGGCTTTTTGTAATTATCAGCAAAGAGGGAATAGATACTGTTTGCTGATAGCAGAAAAATCCCTTTTATTAATTCAAAACAGAATATTAAGCTTTTGATCATCTAATGAACAGAATCCTTATCAAAGATCTTGTTTTGATGGACCTTGTCCTTCTGTATTGGAAGTTTCCAGCCAGAATGGATGCAGAGCTATGTTTCTAATAAATCAGAAATAACTTAAGACACACGAGTTGCCTGTTATGCCTTCCACTGAGTACTGACAGATGCAGCTATACTGGGATGAACCTGTCTTATTCCAGTGTTGGACAGCTTCCAAGCAAAATGTCTTCTCTTTGACTTTTTGAAACTTAGTGAAACTATGATCATCTCCTGGCTTTTCTGATTTTAAATCAGTATTTTGTTAACATATTTGAACCAAAATCATGCATAATTTTAAATGTTTTAGTCTTGTTTTTCTTGCTCTTACTTTCTGGAAGAGACCTGTTATTTTTCAGGAGTGAAATCTTTTTCCAGATTTGGAATCGACTTCTTTCTCATTTCTATACACAAGTTCATGAGGTATCAGGTAGAAAATATGCATAAATAAGAGTGTTACAAAAATAGCAAAAGGTGTAAGTGAAGAACTTTTAAGGAAATTTTTTTTTAAAACGCCCTTTATTTCTTTTGCTTCATGCTATTTCATTTTATTTACACAGAAAAAAGAATTATCACACTAGGAGCAAGGACCCTCCAAATGAAGGCAAGTAATGAATGAAGAATTAAACTGTCCACCAAGTAGAACAGATTTGCTGATTAGTGAATCCAAGAACCTTGCCTTTGCCTCCTGAAGAACATATGGAAAAAAGCCTCAATTCATTCCCAATCTTTAACTGTTGGTGGTATCATTGTTTTTCTTTCTGCATCATCTGTTTCAAATCATCTAAAACCTTAGGTCATCTAGGAGGT
Source organism: Hypocryptadius cinnamomeus (assembly GCA_013400635.1). Lineage (NCBI taxonomy): Eukaryota > Metazoa > Chordata > Aves > Passeriformes > Zosteropidae > Hypocryptadius > Hypocryptadius cinnamomeus. The sequence continues at coordinate 72,140 of VYZP01032967.1, forward strand.
CAAACAGAAACAGAACTTCACTTCTAAGATTTAAATATCTATAGTTTGGTCTTTACTACTGAAACCAACTGTAGCTTTGATTTTTAACTTGGACAAACTACCTTCTTTGATAGAAAGCTGTCAACTGCATTTCTAGTATCAGAGTTTATATGGGTTATGGCTCAGAGGAAGCTTGAAATAATGATATTTCATTTTTTTTCTTTTGCTAAACCTGTTAGATGATCACATTTGATTAATTTAGACTATGGTCCAGATCCTCAACTGGAGTATGAACCAACAAATACAAACACCAACCCTCAGAACTGATTCTGCGTTTCCAATCTAAAGGGCTGAAAGGCTGCTAGTATTTCAGCTTTCACTAGTCATTCTTCCACACCAAACAAAGAAACTAGATTTTCCCTCTCCTAGCTTCTAGACACAGATGAAATAAATGAGAAACAACAAATGTGTGGTGGCTAAGGACCATTTTTCTCCATTTGTTTTCATGCGTCAAAACCGAATGAGTACTCTGCAATTTACAGCTGAATCAAGAGGAGAAAGCAGAGGGAAGACACATTCTGCTGAAGCTCTAGGTTGCATCAAGAGCTGAATGAGAATTTAAACCAGTTCTCAAAATAAGCACAGAGCTAAAATCAGCATAGTTTTGACATGAAAAATAAAAGGGCGCTTCTTTGCTGCAAATTCTTTCAGATTGTTACATACAGTAGCTCACCTGGGAAAAAAAACAAACTATTTTCTGCCCAGCATTTTCAAATCTGAAAGTAGATGCTAATGGTTCACCAGGTTATTGCAAAGATGCTTGAAGGTGTGGTCAAGAAGTCATTTAATGGGTGTACTCCACTTATGGAGTGGGTTTAGAAAGATCTTCTGTCCATTGTCTGAGCAGACCATGGACAGAGATGGCTCTGGGCTGATCATAAATTAGGTACTTTATACTAAAGCTCTGCTAATGAGAGCAGAAGAGTTGTATGTGCATGTCCAAAGAAGCCACTAAGTTTTTCCATTGAGGGGCTAGAAATGGACCCATGGAAGTGAATTACTGAGTCTGACCATTCACTAAAATAAATAAATCCAAGTCACAAGAAAATAAGACCAAGAGTTAAGTATGTCAACAGGACATCTATTCAATGATACTTGTGTCAGCACAAAAAGAAGCAAACAAAAAGGTTTATTGTCAAAATTAATTTTGGGCTATGTGCTTCATACATTACATTTTGCTCATTCCTGGCTGCTTGTGCTCTCTTTCACCCTAATAGAAATGCTTTGGGTTTGTTTTATTTTTGTTTTATTATATGCACAAAAATATGAACTCCTTGAAAAGAGAAAAGTATTGACTACCTTTGGCCTCGAGAGGAAGGGTTTCATTTTCCCAGGTGCTTGAATGAATATTCATCTGTTTTTGTTTTGTAATTTTACAAAGAACTCACAGATTTTGAATCTGACCCTTCAACTTGCTGACAAAACTTGGCAGAATTGTTCCAGTGATATAATACAGAAATGCAATGCTGAGTTGTACCTCCCCCTGTGATGTAGTGCACCTACAGTGACCTTACAGAAAGTGACTCATAATATAAATTTGTCATAGACTTAGAGAAAAAAAGGATTGCTTTTATCTGAATGAAAGTAGAGGCAAATCATTATACTGCAAGTGCAGCCATCTTCCTGCATCCAACAGGACAACAAAAATTATACTGCTAGCTTTGCTTTATCAACAAGATAAGAAGATTGGAAGATTCTGCCATTTTATTTCATTTGTAGCAATGGATGTGTTTTAAGCAGGTTATTTGGGATGTTGTCATGGTTTAGTTCCAGCCAGCAACCAGGCCCCAGACAGCCACTTGCTGTTTCTCCCACCAGCAAGACTGGGGAGAGAACTGGAAGGGTAAAAGATAGATTCATAGACTGAGACAAAGGTAGTTTAATAGGGAAAGCACAAGCCACACATACAAGCAAAGCAAAGCAAGGCATACATTTACTGCTTCCCAAGGGCAGACAGCTGTTCAGCCATCTCCAGGACAGCAGGGTCCCATCACCACAGTAGTTACTTGGGAAGACAAATGTCAACACTCCAAATGTCCCCCCCCATCTCCCTTCTTCCCTCCACTTGATATACTAAGCATGATGCTTAGCATGATGGAATATCCCTCTGGTCAATTTGGATCATCTGTCCTGACTGTGTCTCCTCCCAACCTCCCATGCACCCTCAGCTTCCTCACCAGCGTGGCAGTACAAAAAGCAGAAAAGGCCTTGGCTCTGTGCAAGCCCTGCTCAGCAATAACAAAAACATCTCTGTGTTACCAGCCCTGTGTTTAGCACAGATCCAAAACACAGCCCCATACCAGCTACTGCAAAGAAAATTAATTCTATCCCACCCAAAACTAGCACAGATTTCAAGAGAAGAAGTGGTTGTGTTATAGGCAAAATGAAACAGGGAATGGTGTTAGTATCAGAGACAGAGGAAGAAAACGTAATATTGGGAGGTAAAGAGGGTATTATTGAAATAAATATCCCATAGTCAGAACATCAAGCTAATAACACTCCCCCTAAAGACATCCATGAAAGTTGGGCAGTATGAAACAAAGAAAACCTTAATAATTCCATCATTAAAATTCTGAGCACCTAATATTATTGATTGGAGTATTGATTACTGAATGTTAAAAAAAAGTAAAAGTCATTCTACTAAAGATACAGTTCAGAACCAGAATTTCAGTGGAAAAGCTCTGCGTACATTTTTCTTTACACTAGTTTCTTGTTTGCTTTTTGTGGTGGTTTAAATTATGCATGTAGTAAAAAAACCCAGGTAAAAATATTTAGAAGTACAAATATGGATGTGTGTGGAAAACTAGGCCATAGTATAAGTGAAATAAGGATAGATTAAATTATAGCTGATTTTGATTCTGAAACAAAAACCAGTTGCATACGTAGGTGTGTTTTGCATTCCATTAAAATCTCTGCTACAGTATCACGGTAACTGAAAGTATCTATGATAAGGCTGACCCTTCATGCTCTCTCCACTTCCTTAGATTATTGCATTATACTTTAACTACAGTGGAGTTAATTTTTTTTTAAATTTTAATTAGTATTTTTAAAAATTTTAAATATGTGCCCTTGAATTGTCTGTTCTAATAGAGCTGAATTGCCTATAGTTTAATACACACAGAAATCTGATGCATATGTAGTGGAAAAATTTGGTGTTGCTAAATACGGAAAAGATCAGTTTCTGGTGAGTGGATCTGTGGACTTCTGAAGTGGTGGATCACACAGAGGCAAGATTTATTGCTTAGAATTGAAACCTCAATTAATTAGCTTTAATTATTAGTTATTATAGTTCTTATTAGTTTTTAATGTCCCTGAAGAAGACCTAGCTGCAATACATATGAATATAATTTCTTCAGCTGGAACAGGTTATTTTGGACATTTTGATGGACTTGAGGCCAGCATTCTACAAATCCTGAATGTTAAACTTTGAGTAGAATGAGTGAAAGACAGAAAATAAGGCTAGAAGCAATTTTTTCTTGAATGAGTCATCTTTAAAGGGTTATTTTTCATTGGTGCTGGGTTTTTAAATGATAAAACAGGAAACCTCACAAACAGCTGTGTGATTTTGTTGTGAGACAGTGCAGGGTAGGAAGGAACAGCTGGTAAGAGGGGAGGGAGAATGGGGTATATAATCTGTGTGTACCAGCCCTTATGCTGAAGGAAATTGCATTTCACCGTACATTGGGACTTCTCAGATTGGGTAGATTCCCTAAGAAACAGATGTGCCCTTGTATTCATTACTTCTGTTGTTTTGTGGGCTTATTCTGTCCCCACCTTTTTTTCCACTTCATAATTGTTTCAAGATTCATATTATGAATGAGGAAGCATTGGAAGCCATGGAAGGCAATTGGTTGCCCAAATTCCTGGTAAGGGAAGACTTTTTGAGTTTGTAGAAGGATCAACATTTATAATAAAGTAAATTTTTTTTGTTTATTTTTGTTCTGGTTTATGATTCAGTCTGTTAAAGGAGTCAATGTAGTGTTGAAACACTAATGAAGAACCAGATGAGGGAATATACAAAACCACTAATCTGGCTGGTGTAATTCTTATAAAAACAGGAAAATTGGGCATACCTTACCACTTTTCCATTTATGTCTGTAGTTCGAACATATTATATTACACATTTATTCAAATTTTGACTATAATTAAATGTAAAAGTAAATGTTTGGTTTTAATGGAAACAGAAGCCTTTTCCTTGCATTGTCACAGAGGAATTCCCAGCTGTAAGCTCTCGTTTATACTTTTTCTTACATAGAAACTCTGTGTTTAGTGAATTAAAGATGAAAGTGCTTGATAAAATTTGCTGACAAGGCCGATTTTGGAGAGATCACAAGAACTTTGGGAGGCACATAACAATTTTGATAAATTGAAGAAATGGTGTGTAACAGCAAGAGGAAAACCAATGTAAACAGAGTCTACTCAAAAAAAAAAAGTCAGATACAAAATATAGACTAATAAATATAAAATATAGCATAATAACTCCTGGGGTTTTTTTTAAGAATCTGGACATTATAAATGAAAAGGAAGGAATGAAGGCAGACTTTATATCTGGACTTACAAACTAAATCAAGGATAAGCTTTACTAATAACAAAATTCCTGAGATAGAAATGTTTATTAGACACCATAACCCTGTTATTCTTCACAGTTCAACCCTGTTATTTCTTAAACTAAAGCCTGTGAGAAAGCTCTAATGAAATCTAAACCAAATTAGGTTGCAGAAAGGGATCTAAGTTGGACATAAAATGTCTACCTTTTTATTGTTACTAGGGAAGCATTCATGTTCTGATGAGGATTTTACAGAGAAATCTTTGCGGGAATATTTTTGATTCAATGATCGCTCATCTGTCAGCTAAATTTTAAGATGAAAAAGACTCATGTACAATGGCAAATTAGCCTTGGCCAGCAGCCAGACTCCCATCCAGCTGCTCACTCACTTCCCATCCTCAGTGGGACCGGGCAAAAAGTAGGATGAGAGAGCTTGTGGGCTGAGATAAATTCAAGATCACTTACCAGTGATCATTACAGACAAACCATGTTTGACTTGAGGAAAAATAATTTAACTTGTTGCCAATAAAAATAGATTCAGATAGTGAGAAACATACATTAAACCAACACATTTCCTCCCCCCTCTCCTGACTCTCTTGCTCCTTGAGAAGCACAGGGGAAATGGGGAGCAGGGGTCTATGGTTAGAGGTTCCTCTCTGCTGCTCCTTCCTCCACACTCTTTTCTTCTGCTTTGGTATGGGTCATTTCCATGGGCTGCAGTCACTCAGGTTAAGTCTGCTCTGGTGTGGGGTCTCCATGTTCTTCAGGGAATATCCCCCCGCCCTAACGTGGGTTCTCCATGGGCTGCAGTGCAGGTGTCTGCTCCCCAGGTTTCCTCCACAGGCTGCAGGAGAATCTTTGCTCTGGTGCTTGGATCACCTCCTCCCCATTTTTCCTCTTTTCCCCACTCACAGGCTTGTTTCTCTCGCTTTTTAAACTCACTCCTAACTGCCTGTGCAGTGTTTTTTTCCCTTTGTTAAATAATCCTCAAGGCACCCCTGCCCCTGCTGTGGCCCAGCTGTGCCCTGCGGTGGGCAGTTGGATCTGGCTGGAACCTGCTGTGCCTGGCTGGAACCGGCTGTGTCTGGCTGGAACCGGCTGTGTCTGGCTGGAACCAGCTGTGCCCAGCTGGAACCGGCTGTGTCCATCTGGAACCGGCTGTGCCCGGCTGGAACCGGCTGTGCCCGGCTGGAACCGGCTGTGCCCAGCTGGAACCGGCTGTGTCCATCTGAAACCGGCTGTGTCCATCTGGAACTGGCTGTGTCCATCTGGAACTGGCTGTGTCCGGCTGGAACCGGCTGTGCCCGTCTGGAACCGGCTGTGTCCTTCTGGAACTGGCTGTGTCCATCTGGAACTGGCTGTGTCCGTCTGGAACCGGCTGTGCCTGGCTGGAACTGGCTGTGCCCAGCTGGAACCGGCTGTGTCTGGCTGGAACCGGCTGTGTCCGGCTGGAACCGGCTGTGTCCGGCTGGGGCGGTCCCAACTCCCCTCACGGAGCCGCCGCTGCTGCCAGGGATGGGCACCCACAGCCTCCTTCTGATGTACGCGCTCAACGAACCAAGGACTTCTCTAACAAGCACTAGAATGAGCTCAGGTCAGATCGCCTTGCTATTTCTTTTTAATGCTTTACTTTATATTCTTCATGGGCTTTTTCATCAAAGATTATAAGTATTTTGTGAGAAGATACAGTAGTCCTTAGGTCTGTTATGGGTCTACTCAGGAACTGTACAGAGAATAGGAGATTAAAGGCAAGGAAACAGCCCAGTGGTTTCAACATATAAAAAGCTTCCCTCCACAGTATTGGCAAATATCACTGTCTTTTGGAGGAGAAAGACGCAGTGTGGTGCTTGAAAACCTAGGGAAACCATCTTCATAATTTCATCTAAAAGGTTCATAATTCTTTTAAACACAACTTCAATATTGCAAATGTATGGCCACTGATTGTTAAATGCAGAGAGAGTCACCTGACACTATGTCTTTTGAAAAATCTTTATATTTACCATTTCCATGGTACATCCTTATCCACATACTCCATCCCTGGGAAACATTCAAGAGTTGGACAGGGCTCTAAGTGACCTGATCAAGTTGAAGCTGTCCCTGCTCATTACAGCACCATTGGACCAGATGACCTTTAAAGGTCCTTTCCAACCCAAACCATTCTATGATTCTATGATCTTCGTAATAATATTAGCAAAATAGGATTTGAATAAATAATTTAATTTTTTTTTAAAACTCAAGTTCCTTATACTTGTTTTTTAAATAAAAAGGTAGGGCATCCAAATGTCTATTGTGATATGGCCCTTACTCACTAGCATTTCTGTTTGTCTCCAGGGCAACTGATTTAATTTTTACTCATTCTAACTTCATTCTTAACCAGGTCTGACTTTGCTTTTTCTGTACAATGTATCTAATCAAGGAAAAGACACACATCCTGGCTACTTCTGCTCAAGTCACTGTACCAAGTTTCCTGTACAGTGACAAGAAGTGAGGCAAGGAGGTAAGGCCATGGCAATTCAAAGTGCTTCATGCTATATTAGCAGGGATTAGCCATCTAGCCATTACACAGGACATTACAAAGATTGCTCTATTTCCCATTAATTTCATAAGCCTCACACTGGGTTATCTGTGAATGCATGTGTATCACTTACAGTCACTTTTCTTAATAAATGATTCATATTTAATGGGAATAATAAGTGTTACTGCAAGTTTCTAATATGATTTTTTTCACTGCAATTTCCTTCTCACTGTTCTTTCAAAACACTTAATCATCCATGATAATAATTAGCAAATTCTTGTTAGCTGAAGGGGAAATAATATCTTACAGTATTTGTACCAGATAAACTAGATCCATTATAACCTGCCTCAGTACTATATTTTGCAGGACATGGGAGATGAATTCCCAAAGCATCAAACTAATTTTTTTATCATGAGCCTAAAAAAATTATGTCTCCTGATCATCTACTGTAAATATTTTCATTTGCCTTCAGTAGTAGCACTCTGGCTTAAATGATGAAGGAGAAATGAAATACAAAAAGCTGTTGAACTCCATCATAAATAATGTACAGTACCAGGGGCCTTTTATGCCCTCAGTTATACATGTGCTGCTATTCAATGTATGTATTTAGCATACAAATTGGAGAATTGGATTTAGTAAGTGATATTTTAATTTAGTTGATTCTGAGAATAGTGAAAGTCTCCTGAAATTATTCTGCTTTTGATGGACTTTAGTACAAACCAACAGAAGATGTGAGTGAGCAAGAAAGAGGGGTGGACACAGAGTTGTAGAAGTGCTGAGATTAGAAGGGGCCTCAGGAGACCATTAAGTCTGACCCCCTGCTTAGAGCAGGGTGACCTAGAACAGGATGTTCATGTCCAGTCTCTTTCTGAGCATTTCTAAGAAGGGAGACTCCGCAGTGTCTCTGGACAAGTTGTGCCACTGTCACACTGTAAAAAGGTTTCTTGTGTTCATAGGGAATGTCCTCGGTTTGTGCCCCTTGTCCCGTGTTCTGTCATTTGGTGTTACTGAGAAGACATTGTCCTTCTTTTCTCCTTTCCCTTTCATCATGTATTTCTACACACTGATGAGATCTCCACCTCCTGAGCCTTCTGTTCTCCAGAAGTTCTCCAGGCTGTGGAGAGCAGCATTTTCTCTGCTGGTCTCCCCTTGTTCATGAAGCCAGCCATCTCTTGGTAGAAGGCTATCAGGTTGGTTGACATAACATTCAAGATTTAAGAATGGAAAGACATTAATTGTGGAGTATTCTGGCTCTGTATCTTAACCTGAATAAAAGAAGGTTTTAAAAAAGATTCACCCAAACGCTTATATCCAAATGCAAGTGGACTACACACTCTAAGAAATACATAATGAGATCCAGACCCAGCGATCCAGACAATAACACAAATCCAGTTTTAGAATCAGTGAAACTAAAGCAGAAGATTATGCAGTAGTGTTTCCAGAAAGTACATTATTGGACATATACAGCAAATATGTGTCATTGCATTACAGAACCACAAAATCAATTGCTCCAAGACAGTGTACCTTATCTACTGTACTGATTCCTGTATTGCTTGATCCTATGATGATAGGGCAGTGGGTGGTTGAAATTATCCTTCTCTATCTGATTCACACCTCCTTCCACTGCTATTGCTGAGAAATGAACCCTGCTGAGCTGCAAAACTGAGTGCCAAAAAAAGAAGGAGGTACTTACCAATGAACAGTAAGTAGCAGCAGTGGAATTGTACCTAATGAAGAGAGGCACAGGACCACTGAAAATATCACACCACAGGTGTGTTACTCTGGAGTGATAAACTGGCAGGCTGCCATGATTAGGACAAGTATTGATTTAAGACAGGTCCTGATTGATTCGGGGGCAGGTGCTTGTAAGGCAGCTGCGTGGCTGTAATGCTCAGGTGTTCATCCTGTCCTGTGGAAAACAGAATGAACATGAGTGACCTTATGACACAGTGCAGCAAGAATATGCTATTGCAAATTATTCCAAGATAATTTTATACTCACTCTGATGTCACAGTGCAATTGTCTAAATTCATGTGGATTTTAATTGGTTTTCTTTTTAATATGTTTTTTCTTTAAAAAGAAAGCTTCCTTTTAGTGTTATTATTTATCAGTGAATATAAGAAAAAGTGCAATTGTGTCATTGTTTACATGATTCTCTGATTAAATACATTCTTTTACTCTGAAAACTAGTATGCCCTCTCTGATACCAGGAAGTGCCATTCCACCATCTTTATTCCAAAATGTGATATAAATCCAGTGAGAACTGGTCTTCAATTTATGATTTTTAAAATTCTACATCAGAAAACCTTTTAATATGACTCCCATGGATACATTTTTACAAGCCTGTCAAATACTGTCAAGTGATCTTCTCATAGAATAAAATAAATTTTCTCTCTTCAGTCTGTATTAAAATTATGTAAACAGCTGTAAGTCTTTAATATATCAATATTCATTACAAATATAACCCATAAAAATATATACCATTATTAGACGAACAAATATTCACTTTCTGTATGGTTAAATCATATAGGACAGTGGATGAAGTCTCCTTACTGTTACTCTTAACTCTTTGATCATTAATTAAAATGGTATTAACTATTTGTTAGTCCATTATAACCACTTAGATAAAAAGAGTGATCAAGACCTCTTCATAGACCCATAAGGTAGTAGATCTACTGAATTTGAAAGGGATCCCTTTTAGGGTCCAGTCTCTTCATTGTGCTTAGCCCAAAGGAACTTCTGCATATGCAAATTCTAGGTAATGCCATTGTTACTGGTTGTGGCATCAATTGTTATGTAATGACATTAATTGTAATTGGACATGTCTGTAGAAGAATAAACTATTAAATGATTCCTAAAAGTATAACCTCCATATGTTAATATATATTTTATGTCTTAGTATATTTCAGGGAAAGGAAAGGTTATTTCAGTAATTGTATTTTCACACCATCATGTGAATGTTTTCTGTGTTAGACATCATGCTTTCTACAATTATGCCCTAATTACTTAGTACTGCACACAGATCCACCAAGGTATTCTGTCCCTTCTGGGAAATTATTTTATTTAATTTGACTTTAATCCAAGATATTGTGCAGCTATAATTGTATCAGCATTTTATCTTGAACTCTATGCCATGGCAACACTTTATTTTAGAAAGCACAGAGAACAATCTAATTTGTATTACAAATACAAAATAAATGTCAATGAAAGTGGAGTGTCTGGGTAGATCTAACTATTACATGAATAGACATAATAAGATAGTACATAAAATTTTAGAAAAATAAGAATTAGGGAGTGAAATTAAAAACAGAAGAAAAAATAGCATGTTACTGAATCAGAATTCAAGAAGATCTGTGGGACTTCAACATACTGGCACTATTTAATTAATCTTTTTATTTTCTGGCAATGTAAAGTGACATTCAGACTTACATGAGAATTTTCAAAGTATGCTATTCATGTAACCATTATGGACAGACACGTGTCTTAGATTTAATTTGTCCTGCAAATTAGGTGATGCTTATTGTAGATTTTTAACTACCGGCAGGAAAGAAAGTTTAGGCATGCATGTCATAGAAAGCAGGCTCAGCTAGTCTTCCTGGAAGACATAATAAGCATATCTATGTTACAATAATCATGCTGAAATATCTGTACATCTGATTGGAGATAAAGACAGAGGAATGTGTTTCTATTTTGCCATTATTCAGGATTATGTAAAAGGCATGTGGCCTTTCTTTATCTGAATTGATTTTAAGGGTATAATTAAAATACAGCAAGGTCTTGCCTCCTGCCTGTTAGTCATAGAAAATTGATAAACTTGCAGTTTTTCATAACTTGTTTACCACCTTCTGAAATATGGTTTACTACATTCCCCCTTCCTTCCTTCCTTCCTTCCTTCCT
>VYZP01032968.1:1713-13845 GCA_013400635.1 Hypocryptadius cinnamomeus
CTATGTTTTGAAATTGTTTTTTACTTTCTCTTGTCTTATATTATTTAACAAATATTTTTTCAGGTGGAAAAAGCAATAACAGAAACAAGAACAACAACAAAAAAACTCAGTGCAGCACTCCTTTCTATTGCTGATATTCTTCCACTGCTAAAGAAAGAGAAATATGTTCCCTGACACTGCTTTGATATGTGTACTGTATTAAAATATACAGCCATGTAATATTCTAAAAACACCTCAGTAAAGAATATAAAGTTATTTATAAAATTCACATCAAATTAGACCTATGTAAATCAATCTGTCATACTGTTTGTTTTTTCCACTGAAAGATAAAGAAAATTAAAGTCCATAGGAAAGCAAATAAGTACTTGGCATCCAGAGCAATTCATTACTTCAGAAAAAAAAATTCCATATTATGCCTTGTCAGCACAAATTCCCCTTTTTGCTTCCAGCAGTTCAAAGTCAAAATACAAGGTTGAAGATAGAGATTCAGGTTTGGTGTACTGAACCCTAAAATAATTTTAATGCAACAGTCTAGGTATTTGATTAGTCTGCATTATTATAATTTATTTCTGGACATTATCACTTGCTAAATGTTCCCATCACTTCAAGCAAACCTTCACAATATAGCTTTGATAAACCTCATTGCTTGGCTAAAGGAAGCTGCTTTGGATGCCAGCTCACAGTGCTGCTTTACTTCACTTGAGGCCTGCCAGAGAGAACTGCTTAAGAAGCTGATTTTTAAGAACCCCTGAGCAGTCTGAGCAACCCTGGAGACCTGTGAGCACTTAACTCTTGTAAAACACAAGCACAAGAGACGAAGAATTGAATCTGTACCTCAATATTATGTTTAACTATGTCAGGGCAATTAAAGAGCTCTTTGACAAAGTAGCTTATATTTTACATGAGTATAACCTCAGCCATTGCCCTCATAAATCCCTACAGCATTTAAATATACTGTGTTCTATTTATCTGTTTTTACACCACTAAAAATATCTACTAAGAAACATTCAGTACAGCTTTATTTTCAGACTAATTTCAGATTTCAGCACTGCAAACATTAAGCTCTTACACTTCTTCTCAGGAATGTTCAATTCACCATCTATCGCTGTATCAAAAGGACCACTAATTTGACATTCCAACAATTTAAAATTTCTCTGATGCAAATCTCCACATCATCTGTTTTCTCCAGATTTAGCAATGACACCAATTAAATTTTCATGCGCACAGGTTTTCAGTAATTTAAAAGATCTGACTAAATATGAATATTGGTGAAGTTTTGCATCTTGTAATAAATTATTTATTATTTGACATACGACCTATTCCCATAATATCCTCCAAAATCAATCAATTTCTTTTTATTGGTTAGGTCAGTAGCTCAAAAACAGACACAAAGACTCTTCTTTAAGCTATCAAGCTTCAAGATCTTTACTTTCATGCTAGAATATCTCCAAATCACAAGGAGATTTTTCTTTCTTCTATGGCTTTTCTTACCATAGTGAGGAATTATTGCCCAAGCCATTGCAGAAGCGTAGATGCCGCCAATCATCCAAAACATACAGAGCCAGCTCAGGTGTTCACCTCGTTTCTCTCGAGCGAGCACTTCCGAAAAATAGGAGAACACTGTTGGCATGGCTCCGCCAATCCTAAAAGGAGATACAGATCATGGATGAAGCAAGAGAGTAACAGTTTGACCAAGCCCGTAGCAGCAGTCATCAAAAACTTCAAATACAAGCAACTTCTCTGGCAAGTGTTTTTTCTCAAATTGCACCATATATTGGGGAACTCTAGAGAAAACTTTCATCAGTTTGGGCGCAATTTTTTGTCAACTATTTCCTTGAAAATTCTGTGTACTATTTATTGCATTCAGCATTTCAAGGGAATTGTCAATGTGTCAGTCACTGGAACAGAAACAAGTGCGAAGTCTTGACTTTCACCATTACAAAATCATGGCTGTCTATTGACAAGTGTCAAAATACATTGCTTCTAATGGAAAAATATTAATAATTTTCCCAAAGTGTAATAGATATTTCTGTAGGCCTTCCCTCCCATGAATTAGGTAGCCAAGAAGTAACGAAATGTCAATAGGTTTTTTTTACACACAATTCAAAACATATTCTCTTTAGTTGGACTACATGAATAGCTAAGCCCATGCTGGCTTTTTACTTAATTTTTTATGAAAAGCATGGGCATTCATATAATATTCTTTTTTTTCTCATGGTAAAATAAACTTTGTCTGAAGGTCAGTTGTACAAAAAAAAAAAAAAAGAAAAAAAAAGAGAAGATTGAACTAGGTTTTGCAAAAATTAAAGTAACTGAAAATATATATCACTTTTGGTACCAGTTTCCAAGTCATCTTTTACTATCTTTATCTGCTTACTACGTATGCAAGCTGTTTAATGTTCTACATCAGGACAAGTGCTTGTTGATTTTATTTTTTCCAATGAAGAAAATGCCTTCAGATTACATACTTTAAAGCAATATATGACATTGTTTGAATTTGTAAGTGAATTTTAAAGATAAATGCATATTTAGATATCATATGGCAGCTGCCAAACTGGAAGCAAACAGCAAACCTCAAAACAGTTTTAAACAGATATTAATAAGGGAAACATGAATACAGAAAGGGTATTTCACCACTAAAAAAATTCAGTGCCATAGCCATACAGTTTATTTTAATATATCTTCATGTACTGTTATGAAGTATTGGGTTGAGCTGTTACACTTATATAAGAGACTGCTGTTTTCTCTTTTCCTTTGTACAGCTCTTCACAGAGTCATAGAATGCTTTAGTTTGGAAGGGACCTGAAAGATAGCTGATTCCAACCCCTTCATATGGGCAGGGACACGTTCACTAGACCAGATTTCTCACTGCTGCATCCAATTTGGCCTTGAACACTGCCATGGATGGCACGACATTCCTCAGTAACCTGTTCCAGTGCCTCACCATCTTCACAGGAAAGAATATCTTTATAGTATCTAACCTAAACCTGCCCTCTTTCAGTTTGAAGCCATTCCCCCTTGTTTTATCACCACACACTATTGTAAAAAAGTCTCTCTCAATTTTGCTGACAGGATCCCTTCAGGTACTGGAGGGTCCAGTTAGCGCATCCTGAAGGCTTGTCTTCTCTGAAATACTGCTGGTCAATATTTAGCTTTACAACGAATCTTTTGCATACTTGAACCTGCTAGCTGTTAAAGGCTCTTCTGGTAACACAAAGGTTTACACCTCTAGGAATTCCTGTTACATACACAGCTAACAAGTGTATCCTCTTTCTTCTCATGGGTGGAAATACTGAAAATCTTCACTAGGAAACTGCCCTGTCACAGGCAACAAAGGACAATGTCCTTGGATCTTCCCCTGGAAGTCTGGGTTGAGGAAAAATTGAGGGGGCATGGTCAAGGGTAGAACCACAACTCATTTTCCTGTGATGAGGAAACCCTGCTGTCTCAGTGCTTTAATGGATTCAGTGCTCTCCAGTTCCATAAATAAAAAAGGATTACAGCTATGATGTAAACCCCCCAGGGTGCAGAGATGACTTTGATGCACTTTGATGCAGAGATGATGCACTCCCACAATAATCCGAATAGAGTACTCATGGTTCTACTTAGAGTTTCTTTTCTAAGGTCAAAAATTTGCTGGTAGAACCAGAAACAAGATGTTCCTCTTTCCTGACAAAGATGGAAAGTGCTGATAAGGGGTTGTATGTGTTATAGGTCCACTTTCAAGAAGACCTAATTTAATAGGTTGCTCATGGCATCCATTGGGTGGATGTTTCAAGCTGAGAAAATCTACCTTGTCTTAATGTCACAAAATGTTGGGAACCCGACCAAAAGTAGCTAAAAAGGCATCTCCCACCTATCAGCATGAACCAGCTATATCATGGATGATGAGAGGTAAATGCTGCTTTAGCCATTAAAACTGATCCAGGTGGGTTGACATATATGCTACATCCTAAAGGTTCTCCAAAGCTACAGAACAAGCCTTGTCCAAATCAATGGGGCAACTTTGCTAGCAAATAGACTTTTTATACATGTAAATGGAATTCTTGAGCCAGAAAATAAAAATGTTTATTTAGGATATGCAAATAAGCAGGAAAAAAATAATCAGACTTGAAAACTCACAGTTCTTCTCTTCCAACTGATTGGTTTATTTGGCACTTCTACTGAGTACATCAACAGGATAAGAAATTATTTAAAATCGAGATGCTGTGTTTGCATTGATTAAATAGTGAAAATAACCTGTCTATAGTTTAAAGGAGAAATACAGGAAGTATTTCCATCGTACAGAAAACTGCTGCTATGGAGAGTTATAGGTCTTTGTTTCACAGTGATGGTGTAGTAAAGTGAGTTGTGCACTTTTTTGCACCTTAAATTTGTGAATGGAAAATTTGCTTCTCAGCTGGTTAAACTTGTCCTTCTGGCCGGCCTCATGCAAGTGTAGACTGATACTACTAAAATATTTTAGGATGCTGGTACTTGTGAAGATCTTCCTATATCATAAAGCTACTACAAGGACTAAAAATTGATTATGCAAATCTTAGAAAGGCTAATCAAGAGCAAAACTGGAGGAGCAAGAAGGGAGATGGAGAGGAAGCATCCTCCTGCAGAAGACTGCTCTTTTGCTCTTAATGTTGGACAGTCTCAAAGTGGCAGTAGCCATGTCTCCATTCCCTAAAACTTGCTCCTAAATGCAGAGCAAGTGACAGTAGGAAGGGAGAGTAGGAACAGCTACAACTGTTCTCACAGCAAACAACAATGAGAAATCGCCTTAAAAACTCAATGGACCTTGAGAACTCTTCTAAGGAGCAAAGAAACTTCTTCCTGACTTGCAGAAGTTTTAACTTGTGCTTAGTACTACAGTCATTTTCTATTATAGAACTAATATGGTATCTGGTATACTGAACTAGTTTGCACTAGCAGAAGCATGAACTACCTCTAAAAGACCGGGGCAAGAGAAGATCAGAGTATATCTAATTTCTTTCATCACTCTCTTGTGAGGATTTTTCAGATCCTTCAGCCACTACTGCTATTTATGAATTAACTTATCAAAAGTTCGTATTTTAAAAAATCCACCAATAAATCACGCAATAGCTGCAAGGAGGAATATAATTGTTACAGTTTTAAAAAAGAAAACTTCAGCTGGGTCCCATCTTCACTTGCACTCATACAAACCCTTAATAATTCGTTGCCTCCAGGTGAGCCCTTCCATATTTATAGGGAAGGAATAAAATTTGATTCTCAACATTTTTGTATTGTAAGTTTGAAAGCAACTGCCTCGTTACTGCCCGCCAACGTTTCGTGAAATGCACGGTGGCATGCACAGGAATGAATTTCAAGTAAAATTAAAAGCAGAACTGCTATTAATTTTTCAGTAGGATGACTTAATCTTTTGTTTTAAAGGAAATGCTCTTTTCCCACAGGGTAGTGTTAAGTCTGCTTCTGGCAATGAATTGGTATGATACAGTGGGCTGTTTACTGTTACTGTATTTGTAAATTATATGGCTCATCGTCACTTGTAGAAAATAATTTGATATGTGAAACTATATTCTTCTCTTGATGTGTCTTCCTGAGCAGATGAAAAGCCCATGAAAACTGTGGGTTTGACTTGAGAAGAACATCCATTCTAAAAATGGGAAGGAGTTAAACTTTCCTAAACACAAATTATTCAAACAAGCTGAAGCTTTTATATCGCATCTCTTATTCATTTATGTTATCTCTTCAGTTATCCTAACCAAAACAGTGGCTGTAAACATATTACCCACAGATAACAGAGAGAAGTCCATGCACTACTTCCTTAGGGGTCACAAAAAGTATGTATCTGGTTAGTATGTACAAAAACGAAGTACTTTTTTCATATCTTCACAGATAAATTGTGTGGAGTCTGAACATTTTTTTTAGAAGATTAAAAAACCCACAGATCTAAGCCTCTGGGATGATGATCATGAGTCATATTTGTCTCCTGAATAACACATTCTGTAATGAGGCACAATCTAATACCAACAGGAGGCAAAACTTCATTGAGCTTGGCCCAAAATCATGAAATAAGTTCTCTCACTCAATAAGTATCAGACTTTTCATGTGAAATAAAAGGATGCATGTCTTCAGCCTTGAATTTTTTTGTAAATATGTAGGAATATATGCAAGAACAACACTAAGAAAATAGCAGGAACCTTTTTCTACTGCATGTATTCTTTATATGTGGGAGAGTACCATAAATGTCAATCAAAAGAATTATAAATAATGATCTTTTCAGTTATTCTTCATCTTAAATAAACTCCATCAGAAGAAGGCAGAGCAAGAGAGAATGCATATTTATGTATGCTCTCAGTTCATGTTTGTTGTGTGCAATTGTGAGAGAGGAAACCAAAAGGAGATTTGAGGGGTGCACCTTAGGAGAGTGGGATTCAGTGAAACAAACAATAAGCTAAGATACATTTGCATTTTCTTTGTTACAAACAAAGATGATAAATGTCTGCTAATCTACCTTTAGAGCTGTGATTTTTCACAACAGATTTTGGCAACTGCACAGTGTGACAGCTGGGATGAAAACACGTCTGTGAGGCATTCAGAAACCTCTGGCTTCAGATAGAAATTATTGTTTATTTGCAGATTCACTAGCCAAAAGGGCTTGAAATGCAAAAGCATAAAAGGAATAGAGATAATTAGGACAAAAAGCCCTTACAGAATACTAAATATACAGGGTAGGATGCTGTTCTTCTGAAATACCTTGTCTTCCCTTTCAAACTTGAACAACATCCGGACTAAAAATAGATAGTGTCTGTGTGAGATGGCATTTGCAAGTTGTCACCTTGTTATTTGCTATTTGTTAAAAAGTGATAGAGTTCAAAACACAGATTCAGAGATTTAGAAACAGCCCATCACTCCTTGTCCTTCCATTCAATTGCACATAACACTTCTTAACAGTTTTCTACCCCAGTACCATAAGTCTCATTGAAAAATATTTCTGTTGTTTTCCTTTCAGAACTGCCATTAGACTGGCAAAGTATTTAATGATGAGCAAACAGATCGACCTTTTCCTTGAGAACTGCTGGATAAAGATCTAGAAAACTGCAGCACACTAAAGACTAAGCTTTGTTGATCATTGTACCCATTTTTAAATACAAGTGTTTCTTTGGACTATGAATAATAAGGAAGTTTTCTTGCAGGTACGAAGTGGCCTGTGTGCTATTAATAGCAAGAGAGTCCTTGTAAAAATGATGCACATGATAATTTACTGAACTCTACAGTAGTCAGTTCTGATGAAAGACGAATTGACAAATAAATAATTCATTCCCCGTATTTACCCAACACTATTAAAAAATCAAGTTTAATTTACATTCAAGCATATAATAGCAAAGAATTTGTCAGATATGTCGGATAAATTGCTTTCATGTATGCTAGTATTGGTAATCACAAAATCACTGCTAATTAATTCTTTCTTTGTAGATTTTCTTCTTTTTCATTCTTCAAGTTTTTACTTGAAAGACAAATACCATGGTAAATGTCTGCTATAGAGCACCAAAACAGGAAGAAAAGGCAGGTGAAATAGTCTAGAAGCAGCTGGGAGAACTCTCACTATCACTGGCCATTGTTCTCATGGGAGATTTCAACCTACCAGATGCCTGCTGAAAAAGCAACAGAGTGGAGAGGAACTAGTCCGGGAGGTTCCTGGAGTGTGGCGATGATAGTGCCCTGACACAGCTGGTCAGGATGTCAACAAGGCAGGGCACCCTCCTGGAGCTGTTGTTTGTGAGCAGAGGAGGACTGGTAGGTGATGGGACATGATGGTTGGAGGCTCTCTGGGCCACTGTGATGACTCAATGACAGAGCTTTTCATTGTCAGAGAAGTAAGGGAGCAGTGAATGGAGTTACATCCAGCTGGTGCTGGTCACTAGTGCTGTTCCCCAGGGCTCAGTACTGGTGCCAGTCCTGTTTAATGCCTCATTGATGACCTGGACAAGGGAATCAAGTGCACCCTCAGTTCACAGGTGACACCAAGCTGGGTGGGAGTGCTGATCTGCTGGAGAGCAGGAAGGCTCTGCAGAGGGATCTGGACAGGCTGGATCATGGGCTGAGGCCAATGGTGTGGGGTTCAACAAGGCCCAGTGCTGGGTCCTGCCCTTGGGTCACAACAACCCCAGGCAGCTCCACAGGCTGGGGCAGAGTGGCTGGAAAGGAGCTGGGGGTGCTGGTGACAGCAGCTGAACATGAGCCAGGCTGTGCCCAGGTGGCCAAGAAGGCCAATGGCATCCTGGCCTGGATCAGCAGTGGTGTGGCCAGCAGGGCCAGGGCAGGGATTGTCCCCCTGTAGTGGGCACTGGTGAGGCCACACCTCAAATCTTGTGTTTAGTTTTCGACCCCTCACTACATGAAGGTCATTTTGATGCTGGAATATGTTGAGAGAGGGCAACAAAGTTGGCAAAACATTTGGAGCAAAATCTGAAGTGGAGTGGCTGAAGGAACTGGGGGACTTTCAGCTAGAGAAAATAAGAAAAAAAACCCCTTTATCACTCCCTACATCTACCTGAAAAGAGGTGTAGACAGGTGGCCTCTCCTTTTCTAAGTAACAAAAAATAAGAGTGAGAGGAAATAGCTTCAAGCTGTACCATAGGAATGGTATAGTAGGAAAAATTTCTTCATGGAAAAATTTCTTAATGGAAAGGTTTGCAAAACATTCTAACATGCTACTCAGGGAAGTGTGGAATGTCCATCCCTGGAAAGTTTTTAAGTATGCATAGATGAGGTGCTTAGGAATAAGGCTTAGTGGTGGACTTGACAGTATTAGTTTGATGGTTAACCTCAATGACTTTAAAGATCCTTTCCAACCTAAATAATTCTATGATTCTATAATTTTCCTTTTGATTTTTTCTGTAATGTGTAGTCTTTCTTTGTTTACCCTTGTCTGGCCTTTTCCTCCCTTTTCTACCTTTTATATAATCTTCCTTTCCTCATAAGAATGCTGTCTTCTCTTACAGAAGGGAAGAGAAGGGAAGAGAAGGTTTAGGGAAGACTCCCTTCTCTCTGAGAACCTCTCATCAGTGTTTATCCACATCTGAAGCTGCAAGGACTGAAGCAAAGCAATTTGTGAAGCTCAGACCTTGCCAGCTGCTTACTTGGCTTCACTGAGAAGTGTATATTCCTTTTGGCATAGCCTATCAGCTTTGAAGCCAGTCACCTGCAGAGCTATTCATTAGCTCACAGTGTAAAAGCACTGATAGCCCTGGGTAGGACACAGCTGGATGCTGAAGAGGAATCAGAGGCAGATTATAACATCTTGAGAGTGAGAGAATACAAGGTTCTTCCTGAAAAAGCAGTGGAACAAGTGGATATGAGGAAATAAAAGATAAATACAACGTGTTACTAAATACTGATGACATAAAATTGTAAAAGCTGGATGTTGGTCTAGATCCAAAGTTCCTGAAGGAACTGCTTGTGTAGGCCAACAATCTTGTCCTGTTTCCACATTGTCTTCATCTCTGTTAGAACATTTTTGCAGTTGTTATGTATATAGAGTGCCTGCACACCCTTCATGTCATAGTCTCTAAGGGGTGGATGTGCAACTCTAAGTGGTTTTGCCACTAGACATAGTATACAAAACTGCTGGTAAAAGTCAGGGTGTGTGGACTTAGGCAACCCCTCAAAACTGCAAGTTACAAGAAACTACATTCATGGTTTTGGATTTTTGCTAACTTTTGATTTCCCCGTGAAAAAGTGAAGAATTTGAGAAAATATCTGAATTACAAGTTTTGTTCTACCATAGTGACACCAGCACTCTGTGGTAGATGCTAATAATATAGATGGAGTACTGCAGGAAGGTTTAGAGATTGTCTAAGGAAGGATGGAGAAAACTGTCTGAAGGTAAGTCTCAGATTTAATGAAGTATAGTCTAAAGCAGTCTGGAAAAAGAATATTATGTTAATACATCTTGAGAAAGGTTTTTGTCCACAAGGGATAACAGGCAGGGGAAAAGCTTCTTAATAGCTTTTAGTTACATCAGTTAACAACATCTAACCTGTATTTCCTAATATGTCTGTTGGTTTGGAGAAGAAATTTGGCCAAATTGGCAATTCTGGCAAATTAAAAGAAATCTTTGCAGTCTGGAAATACTGCATGGTTTTAAAATAGTACACATTTATTTAGCATTTTTTATTTTGCTCAGAAGGAAGAATAACTTTCCACCAGGAGCAAACATATCAAGTTGTCTGAAAAATTTCTAAATTGTAGTTCACCTCAGGATATTTATTTCAGCTAGTTTCACTGTATGAAAACTTTGGTTTCTTTTAGAAGTAATATTTGGGCTGGATAACCTGATTTTTCCCCCAAATTGTATAATCTTTGCATATCTTGAAGCAACCAAATTGAAATTTAGTGGGATAAGGCAAATATGTAGTGCGTTTTTAATCACTTTATTATAAATTTAGTTGTTGCACTTTAAAAAAATTACATCTAAAATTGTAAGTATCAAAAATATTAAACTAATAGCTTAATGTTTTATAGAAATTGGACAAAACTACGTAGCTGAGAATAATATTTCACAGTGGTAGTGTTGAACAGACAACAGCAGCAGCTTCATTCAGGTTAACAGCTATGTTGTGAGTCATGCTCTGTATCAGAGAAACATTCCTTTGACGTTTTCAGACAGATACAACAAGGTGCTTTTTGATGATAAATATTTGTACCTTCCCCCAATGGCTAATAATGAATACAACTCGCAGTTTCTTTTCTAGATCTTTTCACTTTGTAGGAAACCATGTCTAAATCCCTCCTAGACCTTTATCAGGCTTTTGAATTCAATTTCCGTTTGAGTTTTGATTTTCAATCGATCAGTGGAAGAATCATGGTTCTGATATTATTTTCTGGAAAAGGAAATTATTTTGCGGCCTTTCCAACATTTCTTCATTCTTTTGTCTAGATTAAGCTTTTGTTCCAGAATTTTGTATGTCTCAATACTCTTTATGCAGCAGTATCTTGATATTATCTATACTGGTTTGCATTTAAAATCTCTTTTTTTATCTGCAAAAGTTTTACTAGTTTTAGGGTTTTTTCAGGCTAAAAATGGGGGGAAAATATTTGAAGGGGTATTTTTTTCCCTGAACATCTTATTTAATAAACACATTTTCACTGCAAGCGGTTATGGGAAGAATATATTTTATAGTATGCTTTAAATAAATGAAATCTTCTATCAGATACTGGTTTTATTTTTCATCCTTCTTAACCTTTTATTTATTATCTACAAGATAACATAGCAGTTTAAATTCTATATACCTAAGTGATTTTATATAATTTGAGTACTTCTTAATATTTCAGTGATCTTTAATTAAAAGAAATTATCCAGATAATTCTCTGCCCCTTCAGAAAACTCCCACTCCTCTCCAGTCTGAGTAACAATACTATTTTGCCTTTAAAACATATAATTCAGTTCTTTCCTTAAAATCATTCAAATTCCATAGTTGGGCTATTTGAATCACACAAAATTACTGTAATAAAGCATCCTCCTTCAAAAACAGAGATACAGTGGAATGCCATCGAGAAGCCTAGGAAAACTTGTGCCTTTTCCCAAAGGAAACCAGAGACCTGGCTACCTGGAGAAGGCTAAGGCACTCAACAACTTTTTTTTTTCTTCTCAATCTTCATTGCAAAGAGCTCCACTCACATCAGCTGCAGGAGGCAAGGCAAGGGATCTGGAAGAATGACAACATTCCACCACAGCAGAAGATCACGTTCGAGAACATCTAAGTAGCTTGAAGGTGCACAGGCTGATGGGACCTGATAAAATACATTTGTGGGTTCTGATGGAATTGAAAGATAAAGTTTCTAAGCCACTATCCTCCATATCTGAGAAATTGTGGCAATTTTGTGAGGTGCCCATTGACTGGAAAAAGGGAAACACCTATCAAGATGGGATTTTCCTCAGTTTGAGGGTCTGACAAACAGATTTCTAGAAACCTCATGGCTTTCACACTGCTACCCTGATATAATCTGAAAGGGATTATTCAGGGGAAAATCCAATCTTTGACAAAAACAGCAAATATGAGCCAGCTATGAACCTCTCTCTGCAGTAATTGCTATGAGGAACAACTCTGCAGCTCATGCTGTCTTTGTTGTTCTTGTTGTTGTTTGATTGGTTTGGGT
>VYZP01032968.1:23499-40864 GCA_013400635.1 Hypocryptadius cinnamomeus
AGAAGAAGAAGAAGAAGAAGAAGAAGAAGAAGAAGAAGAAAGAAGAAGAAAGCAGAAGAAAGAAGAAGAAAGAAGAAGAAAGAAGAAGAAGAAGAAGAAGAAGAAGAAGAAGAAGAAGAAGAAGAAGAAGAAGAAGAAGAAGAAGTAGATCAGTAGCTTTAGAGATTGTGACAGGTAATGGATTACTTGCTAGGCTGAGGAATATTCTGCACAGCTGCATTTTCTGATAAGGCAGCAGTACATTGTCATCACTTCTACTTTTAAAATGCTATCATGCCAAGAACTTAAGTCTTTAAAAAAAAAATTATCTCCTACCAGATGCTAGCACAATTTTTATTTATTCCATAACAGATTCATCAGAATAAATATTTGATCAGAGTTATTCCATTTCTTCATTGGAATAATTTATAAACTGGATACCCACAGTCACCATTTCAGCCAACAGCAGCACACTGCTGTTTCATACAGATATTACTTGGATAGANTATTTACATAAGAAAACAACTCAGGGAAATCCTCTGATGTACAAGCTACAAAAAATACATCTCATACAATTGATAGCTCACTGCAATCAATTTAAAACTTTACAAGAAATAGTCTGTCTACTCCATTAGTAGGAAAAAAATTCCAAACTAACAAAGAAAATAAACCAAAAAACCAACAACCCGCCAAACCCAAGCACCACTTTCAAATATGCCTACAAATATCTGATGACATTCAGTCAAATACCAACCCAGAAATTCCACATAAATAAAAATCAAATTAATTCTATCCAGTGTTCACACAAAATGATCCTGTTCTCAAACAATACTGATGAGCTGCAATACAGCTGCAATGAAAATCAAGAAAATGGAACTTAAAGTGAAAACAAGGAAAAGTAATGTCATACTCAGCTGACCAGCAAAGACAGGAAAAGAGCAAGTAACTCAACAGTTCTTCATGCAAACCTGTTTATGATCTTAAAGATAATGACAAAAAACATTATCAATAGCACAAACAATTAAAAAATACAGGTTTGTAATATTATGATAGACTATTATAATTTGTGAATGATTTAGTAAAATTGTTGTGAGGTAGCCTAGTACTATAGTTCTAAAGAGAAGTTTCACAAATACAAAACAAAACATAAAAAAGTACAAAACATTAAATAGTACAAAAAAATAGTACAAAATAGTCCAAAAATAAATTTAAAAGAACACAAAACTGGTGGTTTCTTCCATGTATTTTCCTTTTCAAAAGAAAGAAGTCCAAATTTTCCAGACAGCTTAACCCGAAAAGGGAAACAAATGTAGAAGCCAATATGAAGCCTCTAATATTGCTGAAAAACAACTGAAACTAAGTGAATAGGACTTCTGACATATTTGGAAAACAGAAAGAATGTAATGCAAAACAAAATTTGACTATACATAATTTTATGTCACCAAAACTTTAGACTGACAAATAGCTACCATTTATTTGTCTTGATTTAACACTGAGACTTAAGTAAAAATCACCTGGTGGCATGGTTACCCAAACAGATCAGCTTGCTCTTCCAAAGATCAAAAGGTCAAAGATGAGCCAAGAATTTTTTTTTTTGATGGAAAGGAAAAGTAAGAACTGTTCTATCCTCTCCATGAAATAAAGAAAACAAAATAAAACAAAAAGAAACACAACAAACAAACAAAAAAAAATACAACAACAACAAGCCCCAAAAAACCAAAACAAAAACAAACCATTTCTTCTTTTCCCCAGGAACACAACTTGCATGTCTCAGGAATCTACTCCAGTAGATCCATCCTGAGGGAAACCACAAAGATGAAAACTGATTGCTGGAAATGTTTGATCAAAGCTCTTCTAGTCTTATAAAAGAAATACTGTCCATTGAAAATAAATGAAACCAAAACAATCATTCACACAAATTTCATTCAGTTATTAATAGGGTTTGTTTTTTTTTTCCTCTGGCATCCTTATATTATATTTATATGCCTAATATGCTTAGTTTTGATTAGTTTCCTGTACCTCAGTTGTGAGATTTACAACCTGCAGTGCTTGTGGCATAAGGCTCAATTAAATTCCCTCATGAAGCATTTTGCTTCCATATTTCCCCTTCTTGGGCTAATGAAACTAGTTTTATTTTAAGTACTTAGTGCATACCAAGGTGATATAGCTCTAGACCTTTACAGTATCAGTTCATTTTGAAAAAAACACGGTATTTTCTCGGTCTATGTTTTTGCATGCTAATCACTTTCCTTATAGTGACATTCACCTTACAATGTATTTAAAATTTACACCAGCAGGT
Source organism: Hypocryptadius cinnamomeus (assembly GCA_013400635.1). NCBI lineage: Eukaryota > Metazoa > Chordata > Aves > Passeriformes > Zosteropidae > Hypocryptadius > Hypocryptadius cinnamomeus. The sequence goes on from VYZP01032968.1 coordinate 25,778, forward strand.
GTGCTGATACTTTTTTTTTTAATAAAGAAATAATACTCAGTTTTGGATTATTATTTCATTAGTAACACACATTCTTGTGTGCTCAGATATTATTTTAATTGAAACACTGTAATGACAAAAGGAATAAGTGTTTCTGCTTATCCTCGTATCCAAATTAGATAAATTAATAAATTAATAGAAGAAGAAGAAGAAGAAGAAGAAGAAGAANTCATACAGATATTACTTGGATAGATAAATCAACAGTGCATTACACAGAAAAAGATTAAAGCACTATTTCCTTCTACTTCCAATGCAAATAATCAATCAGCATTCAAATTTAACAATGTGGAACTGTGAAAGCAACCAATACATGGTATTTTTCTTGCCATATAAACAATATTTTACAAGGTGGTAACTACCAATATGCAATATATAGAGCACAGACATTAACATAAGCTCAGGTAATCCCAGGTGATGACACGAAGCTGTTGACAGATTCCGTAGGTGCTATCATTGAACATACTATTTTCACATTATCTTTTCCTTTGATCCAACAGTTCCCTCTGGCACTAGCAAGAAAATCCTAACAGACAAGCTTTGGATAAAACACACCTAGCTAAGCCATCCTAGCCCCTCTAATTCCTGTATTATACCACAGCAACTATGGAGGTTCCTCTGGATTTTTCTGCTCTCAGATTCAGATGCTAAGTTCATTGCACTCTTTGTCCACCTCTGAATTGACCCTGTCATGGTAGAAATTGCTGTGACTTTGCAATTTGAAATGCACTTCCATGGCAGTCCTGAGAACCCAAATGATTATAAATGCTGCTGCGTATGCTTGAACAGTGCGTAGCACTGTGCAATGAGCTAGGATTAATTAAATTTCGAAGCCAAAATATGTATTTCACTAAAGCTTTAAATTGCCCATGCAGTCATCTACATTAATCATCTCATTTTAAATCAAAACTGTTCATTTTGGCCACATGTTTTGTTGCCTGAATATTAATTTCTAATTCAACTAGTCCTGCTTCTGACTCTAAAGAGAGCACATCCCATGAATATCACTAACTTTTAATTAGTGTTGAATTAAAACAAAAATTCCAAACCATAAATACCTACTTTAACAACAGATTCATCCAAAGGAGTAAATCAAAACACGTGATACTAAAAGCTAATTAACAAAACTATAAGTTCAGTTGTTTCTGTTCAATATTTAAGCTAAACATTGGTTATCTCTCCAATGTTCAATCAGCCATTAAGTCTATTTTCTGTAAGTATATCGCAGAGCAGAATAAACTTGTTTCCTCATAAATGGGAGAGAATACCTTCTTTTTATTTTGTTTCATCCTTACAGTGGCTGTTACCACATTATTCCAATTAACTGGAAGGGTGGGGGAAGAAAAACTGCACTAAAAAAAAAAAGCAGAAAAAAACAAACCAAAGAAAATAAAGAATAAACCCTAAAATCTAACCAAACTTTTTGCTTTCAGAAACAGACAGTGAATTAGTCTGAACTTGTTCAGAAACAGGTTACCAAAATTAATGAGGGTCTGAAACACACACTTTTCCCACTGTCTGAGAAGATGCCTGCTCTGCCTCACTTAGCACAGAGCTGCATGACAGTGAAAAACAAATCTTCCATCCCACGTCTTCTTTCTACTTTCCAATTTAGAGTCAATGAAACAGATTAAATAATCCAATGTCAATATTAGGAATAATGAATGAGAATAATCTTCTGTGTGCTGACAATACACCTGCAGGTGCTGGTGAAGCTAAACAGGCTTTTTAATTATGTATTTACCATAGTTCCAGGAGGCACTGTTATAATGTCTAAATGGAAATTTTTTTAGATTACTGCATCTATCAGTTTATAATATCCATTTAACATGACTTGCTAGTGGCAACTTCAGAACCAGCCTTGAAAATTGCCCTGAATTCTAATGGATTAGGAAATACTTGTTCTCTGTGAAAATGAGCAGGTCTGACGAACACCAGACAAAAGCAATATGCAGTGCAATAGAGTCACATATCACATGGGTTATATTCATCCATGCTCCTTCAAATTGATATAAGATGCTCCACTTCTCACCAGTATAAAGCAAATAATTTCAGTCCAGATAGACTGACACAAAGGAATTTGCAAATAGCCACTCTTGCCTATCACTGAAAATACGGATCTTCTTTAACATGATGGATGTAAAGCCAGTTTCACTTTACACCATTTTCTTAATTTTTCTGCTTCATAGTGCTCTCCCAGCTTTCTGCGATCCCCTCAAAAACTACATAAAAACACCTTTCTGCCTGTTAAACAGGTTTCTGTGAGTCTTTGGAAACACTTTGTCCATTACACGTTTATCCTGGGTAAAGTTTACTTGTTAAGAAAGAATAACTCAACATATGTAATCTGTCATCAAAACCTCTTGGCTTTTTTTTCCTCTAGCTGAAGCAGGTTGGTAGATGCTGTATAAACTGCATTTAGAAGAGCTAGGAAACAACATTTTCCGGTTAGCAGTATGGAAGTGCCCATCTAGCAGTATGACTAGTAAGTGAAGTTGATCTGAGTGTAAAATATGAGATTTCCTAGTAAAAAAAAAAAATTATGAGCAGAACTTCCCTAAGTTACCGATAGTTCTGCTCACATAATAAATCTGTGAGTAACTCCTCCCAGACTCATGTGGCCTGTTAGTAGCATGTAAAACTACAAAATCTCACATTTATATTGTTCCCTTGTATCAGTACTTCTCATTCTCTATAGGGCTGACAAAGCATTGAAAAATGAATAAGGCTAAATGCAAACGAGACTTTATTATAAATGTCAGTAAATCACAGTATCCTGGACAGACTTTTAACTACAATTATAGCTGTTGCTGGAAAAGCATTTGCATGAAGGGAAGATTAAAAAAAACCAAAAATATGTCATATTCATGTATTCCTTTGTGTAAGTATTTTTTGTGTAATATTGTACAACCACCACTTTGATTCTGCATCAGCTATGAAAGTAGTGATATTCCATATATTTGAAACAATTGTAAACTGATAGTTCAGACAAGTGAAACAAGTGTGTACAGTGAGAATTGATGTACCCATCACTAGGAAAGAATTGCATCTGCACTAAAATGAAGCCAGACCAGATTAAAATTCTTTTTTCCATGTTTTTCACCACTGACACTCTCTTAAACAAGCCAGAAGTCTGGAATAAGAAGCTATTTCAAATGGTTGCTATAATAACACACAATTTTCTTTCAATTCTTCAACATACTGATAGTGTAAGATAAAAGACAAGTCAAACTTCGACAGGCTCAAAAATCCTTGATTGATTAAATTCAAGAATTAAATGCATAAGAAGATATTTACTCGGCTGTGACGACCAAGCCATTAAATAATGTTTGGTCCATGTCTTAAGGAAGTTAATTACCACTTTCTCTGTCAAAATATTTCTTCATCTTGACAAGGAACTCTTACATTCTCTGTTTCATTTCATAGCTCAGCATTTGATGTAAGATGCAAAATTCAAAGCTACACAAAAATCTGAAAACTTGCAGATTATACTAAACTCTGCTGCAGAATTAACCAAACTGAGACTTGGAAGGGAGTGCACCATCATCTTTTAGGTGTTCATTTTGGCTAAAAAACTCTATTTGACATATTGATTTTAGAAGTGATGTATTGTCGACCAGGGATCCCATGGTAGTTGAGAGAGGGAGGAAAAAGTGAAGGCGACAGCCAAATTAAATGTTTGAAATCAACATAGCCCTCAGGCTTTTCCTTTGGGAAGCATTTCCTTCTTTTGGCCACTTTTGCAGGACTATAAATTTGTGTGACATAAATGGTAAAATTACTGATCTGTGATGGGATAGGCAGAGCCAGAAAATAACCTGTCAAGAACAAAAAAGCAGCCCAAAGATTTTATATTACTTTAGGCAAACTCAATCTCTGAGACAGATTTGAAGAAAATTACAAGTAATAATTATTTAACTTCAATTTTCTCTGCTAATAAATAATACTAAAAACTGGAGAGTAGCGCTTTGGAAAGGGATATGGAAGTTGAACATGAGCCAGCAGCGCTCTGGCAGTCAGCAGGGCCAGCTGTGTCCTGGGGGCATCAGGGGCAGCATCGCCAGCCAGGCAAGGGAGGGGATTGTCCTGCTCTGTCTGCACCGGGGTGGCCTGGCCTTGAGTGCTGGGGGCAGTTCTGGGTGCCAGAGTATAAAACTAAGACATTAAACTACAAGAAAGTTTCCAAAGCAGGGCAATGGAGATGATAAAGGGCCTTGAGGGGAAGCCTCATGAGAAGTGGCTGAAGTCAGGCTGAAGGAGTCTGAGGGGAGACCTCATTGAAGTCTACATCTGCCTCACAAGGGGAAGCAGAGGAGCAGGCACTGATCTCTCTGGTGACAAGTGACATGACCTGAGGAGGTGGCATGAAACTGTGGCAGGGGAGGTTTAGGTAGGACTAGGATAATGTTCCTCCCCCAGAGGGTGGTTGGGCACTGGAAGAGGCTCCCCAGAATAGTGGTCACAGCACCAGCCTGACAGAGTTCAAAAGGTGTTTGGACAATGCTCTCAGGCTCTCTGGTGTGATTTTTGGGGCTGTCCTGAGCAGGGTGATGGGTTGGGGTCAATGATCCTTATGGGTCCTTGCAGTAAAGCTACATGTAGAAACAACCTGAAGGAGGAAAAACTTGAAATGGGCCTGTTCACCCTCTTAATACTGGCTTTGACAAAGTTGTTGGGGAACAACATCCTTCTCAGAAAAAGAGGGCAGCTATGACCCACCTTAGATAGCTGCTTACAGTGGGAGCCTGCACCAGCACAGAGGACTGAGTACACTGTGTTTCATTAATGGTTTAAATCTGTGCTCCCAGTTCCTGTCTTGTGACAGTCTGTGATGTTCCATGTGATACAGGTTTAGTCCAGGTCATAACAAACAAAATCACTTTGCATATTCCCTCCACTGTCACCTTTTTCCCCTCAGAAAACAAAACCAGACATAACCACCATTTTCACTTGTCCATATATTGTAACAGCTTAGAAATTTTAAGGATCTGTCTCTTAATTTTCTCCATCAAAAAGATGTGTTTGGAAGGGAAGTGGAAAAAGCACTGTAGTAGGAGGACTTTAATAATGCCATTTGCAAGGGAGCTGAACTGTACCAAAGGTGAACAGCATGCATGATGGCGTTTGAATTTCTGGCATCTTCTTCTGAAGGAGTAAGACATTAATCCTACAGACCAATTTTCACCTTGTTCTGGAACATTTAGAATTCATTTCAATGGCTGCAGCTCTATTTTTAAATATTTCTATTGCTGCTAAAGATTTATTACTACTATTAACTGTAAGTGCAACAGAGTCTCACTGTTATTTCAGTGAGATTCCTCAAAAGCAAACATCTGGTATGGCTCCAGTAAATAGCCTTTATCTAGATGCTTTTATTGTGTATCTATACTTTAGATATATATCGTGTATCTATACTTTATATATAGTATATATCTATACTATAGATATATATAAGGACCTACGTTTTTTTGATATCTGTGCTCTCTTGAATAAAATTCATGCTTCAAAATTTATACAAATTTCAAATGTCTAAGAGTACATCTACTAGGTCATCATCAACATAACATAGTAAGAAATAGAGAAATATCGTTTCCTTTATTTTATGTCACTTGTGTTCTATTGTATCATAACAAATGCAGTACCATACTATTAACTGGAATATAACCAGAAGACACTCCCCTTCTCCCACTGTATTTTATGCAGTAACATGGAAGAGACGACCTATAGGTCTAATGACCTGTACTAATATTCAACAAAACTAGACAACAATGTTATACACAGATTACTTACCTCAGCAGTAGGCTCTTTACTCACTGTGGTGTAAGGACAGTTTTGTGACAATCTATTAAAATCCAAACCTCTTAACCAGCAAATAATCCCCCTAGGCATGTAGATACATGAATATTTAAAAAATACTCCCATCAAACTCAGGTTGTGTAGCCCTTTATTCACCACCATTTGGTTACATGTTTCCAGGTTTCTGCCAGATCTCAGGAGAAGAGCAAACAATTCAAGTTATGTAATTTTGCCTGAATTAATTTAGACCCTAGTGTGTCTTTGAAACAGCAAGCCTATGTACAATCCATGAGTTCTAACCCTCCTTTCCTTTAAAAGCTTGTTGAAGTGCAACAGCTGCAGCTTGTGTTTTAGTCATAGGTAGGTGGAAGTATCGTACATTTGCAGAAAACTAATCAGAAAAATTTTGGTTGGAAGGGACTTTTGAAGAGCTTTATTCTGACCTCTGCTAAAAGCATGGTTGCCTTCAGAGCAAGGTAACTTTGCTTCAGGCCTTCAGTCAACTTTTGAAAATCTCCCAAACATCCCACAGCTTCTCTATGCAATATTCCTAATGGTTGACCACCTCACTCTGAACTTTCTTCATTGTACAAGATGATCTCCAATTACCACTTCTGAGACTTGTGCTCTGATGCTTGTGATCTGTGTGATCAGAGAAAAATTTTAATCCACCTTTGCAATATTTTCTTTCAATTTTGTTGCCAAATAGTACAGACAGATTCACCTCAGACCTCTTTCCTCCACGCTAAACAACACCAGGTCCTTTTGCTTGTTGTATGCTGTGTATTCTACTTCCCTTGTCACATTACTGGTCCTCTACCAAATTTGCCTACATTTGTTAATTTCTCCTTTTCAGGCTGCTCCAGAACAGGACAGAGAATCCAACTGTGGGCTTACTGTGTTGAGAACAGAAAATAATCACTCTCCTCTGCTTACTGGTCACTTTTGCCAATGCAGCTGCAAGGCACTGCTGTCCTATGTCAACTTGCTTCCTACTAAAAACCACAGGTCCTTCTGCAGAGCTGTTTGCTACCCAGTATTTTAGTGACTAGCTTCTACCAGTGACTTGGGTTATTCTGTCCCAATGGAAGGACTTGTATTCATCATTGATAAGTTTGAAGGAAGGTATTTGTTGAATATAAAGTTGTTGAAAATTATCATTGCAAAATCAGAATCAAATTAAATAGCAAGGATGTGGCAAGCCAGTACTTCTTTAAACTAAGAAATGGAAAAATTCAGATATCATTTGGTGTTCTTAGCAGAGCTTATAAGCACATTACATCAGCTACCAAACCTCTGGAGAGCACATCTTCTCATGTAAAGAGAAAGAACTGTGTGGATTAAAATTATGCTGATTATGTTTGGTAGGTTTTAAGACAGAGAAGGCATGGGAAGCACTGTTACTAAAGCAGCTAATATGCAAGTTAGTAATCAATGCAGAATTGGTAGGCTGTTGTCCCAGACTGAGAACTGCTTTTGCCCAAAAGACCTAGTTATGTCAATTATATTCTTTTTTTCTACAAATACTACACAAAATTTGATTATTAAATTCAGAAAATAAGAGAAAACACCCTTAGGTCAAGGTATTATGTAACTCTAAATGTGGGTTTCAGAAAACAATTTTATTTCCCAGGTAAGCTGTTTGTTGCTGTTCATATACACAGTACCTGCATTATCAGTCCAGTGATTTACCACAATACTTGTGTTTTTTAGAAGGAAGAAAATGTCTGTAGGCTGACTCATCAGCTAAGAATGTCTTTTACATATAAAAATTATTTCTAAGTTTGTTACTGTACTGTCTGTGAATCTGTATCAAAGTCTTGACTAACACATAGATTTACACAATGGTAAGACAGAGCAGAGTTGAAGACTATTCACCCTCCAGAGATCATTCAGTCTAAAGTTTATACAGAGGATCATATAGGAATTCGAAACAGACCAGAGAGACTATTAGAAATCATTGAGAAGCATTTGGCCTCTGTAAAAGATGTCAGTGAATAAGAGTGCCTAATGGTACACATGCAAAAAATAAAAATAAAATATTTAAAAATAATCATTAAATCCTGAGATGTTGAGATTTTTTCCTACTATTGAGGTGGACGGGCCTCTGAGCAACCCAAGTGAGTTAAAGCTGTCCCTGCATATTGCAGGGGGTTTGGATTGCATGACATTTTAAAGGTCCCTTCCAACGCAAACAATTCTATGATTCCATGAAAAGTGCAAAAGAAGATCAGAGGTGTCTGTCTGAAAAAGATGCCAACTGATGCTGTGAGGAGTGGCCTCATGGCCAGCTGAGCAGGAGTCAGCCTGTATGTGCTGCCAGCAACGGTGACAGCAGTGCGTCTGTCGAGGGTCCTACACACGAGGGTGAGCACCTACAGGTCCCATGGGAGAACCAGTGACTGGATGGTCAGAAGGAGCGTGGCAGCCTGTACAGATATTGCTGGGAAAGACTAGCTTTGCCTAGCTTAGGAAAAACAATGTTTCAGTATTTCAGATGCAGAGATGCTGAGGAAAGAAAAGGCCATAATAAAAAGTTTACATTACAACAAAGCAAAACCAGCAACAATGCAAAAAAACCAAAACAACAACAACCAAATAAACCCCAAAAAAACCAAGCCCCACACAAAAAGAACCCCCACAAGAAAACTTATGAACAATCTGAATGCAAAGACAGAGAAAAATCGGGTAGAAAAGTATACCCAATCAGGGCCCAGCGAATTAATCTAAGATCAGTCTGCTTCTGACTGATAAAACCAAAGATATAAGACTCAAGCAGGAAAAGAGTTAAAATAACATCTTTAGGCCTGAGCCTACAACCTGTCTCACAAAGGTACAGTCTTGCCTCATTGGTGCCAGAACCCAAGAGGCCAGTGTGAAACCACTTAAATGCAGGAGTTAGCAAGTACAGCCAAGTTATATATACATCAGGGACACCTTTCTCTCACGCTTTGTGACATGTCACTATAATCTTGGATAATTTAAGATAGTCAACTGCCCTTTTCTTGAGAAAACCAATTATTTGAGATGAAAAAAGTATTGGTTTACTATTGAATTCAAAAGAGAACTTGAGGCTAGTTCATGGCACCAGCACACTCGTTATGTGACTTTATTGGCTCTGAGACATTGCTGGTGATCAATAAACAGTGACCTCAAGCTCATGCAAGGGTCAATATGGAAGGATTTTGGGAAATTGTCCTTGTGAAAGTGAATTCTTAAAAAATAAAAGATGCAACAGGGAGGGTCAATAAATAATGTCACATGTTTTTAATTAGCTCAGTTCCCTAGTAAACTGTCATGGCACGATATATGAGAAATTAGTTTTTACAACTAAATCAATGAATGCTTTTTCAAAGACAAATGAAGATGCTCCTAGTGTGTCTCTTGACAGTCTAGAATATTGCCTAAAAAATAAATACTGTGTATGTGTACAGATTTTACCTTATAACTCTTAGCACTAGTCCCGTGACTTTAATATTCTAGCAATATCAGGATCCTCTGGATTACGGAATTCTAATAATGAGAAAAAGAATTATGCCTGTCTGGAAGACCCCAGTTAGAATGTAATTATAAGGTGAAATCACAAGTGCAAAGTAATTGAAATGCATGGTTGTGAGGGCTCAGTTATGACAACATAAAAAAGCTTTCACTAAGCATTCACTGGTACAATGAATATTTTGTGTCAGTGGAATTAAGGTTATGCTGTCCGCAAGCAATATATCTACTCTGTTTATAAGCCATATGTACATTAGTGTACTGATGACTTGCAGCTTATGATATATTTTTAGTAACAATGGGCAAGAAATGTATTTTTGGTGAAATTATTGCTAAAGCAGTCACGTGTTGCAATGCCCTCAATACACACTGGGAAAGAAATTGCTTATCACTGTTCTTTCCTGCTTTTGTATGCTAATCTTTTAGTACACAATTATTTGTTTGTTAGTACCACAACAGAGAGGCTAGTTTTATATCATTGCAATAAGAGGATGTATTATGATTTCTGTATTTTAGGCATGAGAATACATTACTTGCACAGCTGAGTTTTCCAGAGCTGTTACCTTAATTTTGTGAACAAGCATCATTTATACACACAAACACATACACACACACATACTTGTAACTATGATGTATTTAACAGCTTCTGTACTGAATTTAAACATTTACTGAAGTTAAACATTTACAGACTTATTCCAGTACATCTCAAGACAGCATCATAAGAACTCTAGCGACAGGGAAATCCTCAACCTTCCTGATGAGGGTCAGACCCCAACAGGTGGATGTGAATACTCATGGTCCCTACTACTGGAGGGACAATACTTCTCACTCCCAATTCCAAACACCTCCATATTATTTAATGTCGTTTTTTAGAAAGAATACTATTTGTAGAAAATACAACGCATTTGAATTAGTTGGAGATTTGGGGGTTACCTTCATATTTTATCGCCCTGAAGAACAGAGACAACTTTGACTCTTTCATTTGTTGAGCAGGGTGCATGTGATAAAACAAACAGGTTTAATTACAAACAGTAATTAAAAATTAATTACAAACAGAAATTAAAAAATGGAGGTGACAAAAATAATTTTTGTTCTAGCAATATAAAAATTATAAAAATTGAGGTGTAGATTTTAAAGATATTGTCATCTGCTAAGGACTAGATGAAAAAATCATGTTAAAAAGGCAAACTGGGCATTCACTACTTTTCTAAGATGCATTGTATGTTATTATCAGCACTGACTCATTAACATTTATCTAGTGATACAGGTTTGCATTGCTTTTGTTTCTCATCCTTCTTTAAGAAGTAGACTTGAAAGCTCACAGGTCCAAGCATGACGCATACAATGTTGGCATTTAGTGTAAACAAGCAATACAAAACAGATTATATGCATTCAGCCTCTTTAACCATTAAAATTGTAATAATTTATTTCCCTCCATTTTAAGTTTAATCACTGCTCTATAGGCAAAGTAGTTCTAATAGCAAACGGTCAAATAGCAAAGAATAACACGAAGGACACAGTCATCTGAGAATTTCTCAGCTGTTCTCACTTATGCTCCTGTCACCTGGAGGGAGGCTTAGAGATATAACTGTGGGAGACTGCAGTCCACAGTACTGAAACCCACAGAGCCAAACTGCTGGTATCAATACATCAGGAAACTGAACAAAGCTAAAATGAGATCTGTTGCAACATAAACACATGCTTCAAAGATAGAAGGTACAACCAGAACATCTGCTTGTAGAAAACAAAGGCTTTGGAATGTCTTGTAAGTCCTCCTTTTATCCAGTCTTCAGGCCCAAGTTGCTTATCTACACATATACATTGTATTTCCTACTCTGTCCCAATTGCCCAGGCTCCTACCTCCCCTCTTCCTTGGGGAACCATTTCTACAACTTTTCTCCACAGCCCTGTCCCATGAGAGCCTTGCTTTACATTCTGTGCCCAGGCATGTCCAGGAAACAGATCACGGACCTGATTGCAGCGCTGCTGCTCTCAGCGAGCCGCACAAAGCTGGCTCAGACTGCCTGTTTTCCCCACCATGGGAGGGAGCAGGCAAGGGGATGATACACAGCCTATCTCCATCAGCAGAATGGACACAAAGAGCACACCTCAGGGTCTTGTGCATCCTTCTGTCACCCTGATGCTAAGTAAACAGTATTCTCTTCGGATGGCTAGAGAACAGTCATTGGCATAAAAGGACTAAAAATAAAAAGAGTGAAAGGCTGTAATAGATAGCCTTTTCACTGGGTTTTTAAAAATGTTCTAGATTTAATTTCACCTCACCATTTCATAGGATCATGTGTGAAAATGTTGCCATACAGTTGTATCATCTGCTCTTTATTACACCTGTATAATTTCAACAGAACTCCAATTCTCCATCTGTGGGCTGGTTTTGTGGTTTTGCTTTTTTTATAGTGTAGTTCATTTGGACATCTACTCTTGTATATGAGAACAATATCTGTCTCTCTCCTCACTAATTTTTACTACACAGTCTTTCTCTTTACTGATTTATTTACTGACTGACTAAGAAAACAATAATCTAAAAATAAAACTACAATATTAATTAAATTCTTAATACATACAATCAATTTAAATTTAAATAATTATATTTATATTCAAGACAAACTTCTTTTTATAAAAGCTTCTCTGTTGACAAATACATATTTAGTCTTACTGTAAGCAAGTCTTATAATAGTAAAAAGACAGAATGAAGACTTTACTTACCAAGCCATCCTGATCCAGAATTGGGTATACACATATCTGTTTCAGCACTGGGCAACACAAATCCAACCACAAAGACTTCAACCCCATCAGCCATTAGGGCCATTCCTAGCACAAAGAAGAGGGCCCACTGGAAACGACCATGGCCACATTCTTGTATTATCAATTCATATTGCTGTGCTAGCTCTTCTTCATCAGCTTTCCTCTCTGTTTCCAGTTCATGACGATCCTTGTATTCATCACGCATAGACTGACCTAAGGCCACCATGTCATCCTTACCCTGCCCCATGTTGGGGATTCCCTGATACTCCCCTTCATAAATTTCATCATCTTCATCATGTCCTTCAGTTGCTTCACTTGATCCTTCATCATCATTTGCTTCTACACCGTAATTTCCTCCTTGGCCATAGTAATCATCATCATCTTCCTCATCCTGGAATCGGCTATAGGACCTCTGTGTGTAGCCATCTTGGGCTTTGTCAACTGCTTTATTCACTTTCTTCACTGCTTGCCTCTTCACTTCTTTAGCAATATCTTTGGCTCCTTTCACTAATGAAGTCCTGTCTTTGTAGGTGTCCTCCATCCTGTATCAAAGAAGGAAGCTGTTAGGCTGCAAAGGCACCTGCCAAATATTGTTTGGAATGTCTATTGTGTGTTGGACATCGGTGGAAAAAGCCCAGGTACAAGTGAAGCTGTAATATTCAACCTGTAAAATATAAAAGAAAAAAGAGAAAAAAAAATATGAGAGAAAATGTAAGAGAAAAATATACTTCACTCTTTTTAGATGCCTCTTCACACTGGTCATCCCAATCTTTATTTAAGCACTGGACATCAGAATACAGGGGTTCAAATATAAAAACCTGTATTTCCTTCAGAGATTCAAATACCACAGGTTACAAGGAAAATATGCTAAAAATAAATTTAATATACCTAGCAGAGAATCTTCAGAATTCCATTTTTTACTCTCTAGTCTCAGATATCAGGTTTTATTCTGAAAGAAACCAAGCAATTCCATGCATCATACACCATATTGACTCAGTCCGCAATATCCTTTCCCATTTGAACTCCCTGTTTTGTAGGAAAGGGCTTCAAACACTAACCTTTCTCTCAGTGAGTTACCATGAAATATCTCTCTAGCTGTCTATTTAACACAAATCCTGTAGAAAGTTAGTATTCCTCCAATCTGTACCAGTGTCTCAAAGCTGACTGAATTTGGCCAGTGCATTCACAGTGCATTCACACTGAGTCTTAGCAATATGATATCCCACCCAAAAAAATACAGTGTGGGGCGCTGTGTGGGCAGAAATGGTGGGACTTTCACACTTTGGAGATTCCCAATACCTAAGTCATGGACAGACACATTCCTTTCTTCACTATCTATACTCACAGCAGGGGCAGAGTGAAGCAACTGTGTGTTATCAGCTAATGCATCTCCCTGTGTGTTAGTCCAGCATTAGTTCCCACTAACCAAGCTGCATGAAAGCACCAAGACATTTTGCCCCGATTCTCCTCCCTGCTCCCCTGCTGTATCTTTCCATCTTGTGCAGTCCCAAATGCAGACACAATGAGTCAAGAGCAGTTTGCTTATTAGACTAAAGACTAATCATTCTCTTCTTCTCCATGCAGTTTTCAAGCATATCTACAAGACAATTTGCTCACCACACATCTGCACTATCACTAGGGGTGGGAGAAAGAAATGGCAGCAGCATGCAAGCATACAGAAAGAAGAAACGCAGGATCATTTTTTGGCAACAGTCTGTATTTAGAACAGTTAAAATCAATTACAAAATTGCACCATTACTCATGTGTCTAAAGAAGGGAGTGAGTGTGTGTGTGTGTGTGTGTATGTGTGTGCGTGCGCGCGTCTGTGCGTCTGTGTGCATGTGTGTGAATCTGGACACTGCAAGAGATTGTAGAAGCCTTCTCTCTGGGAGAAAGCAGGCTACAGTTTTTAAGCAGTGCTTCTAAGAAAACACTGCCTGCTTCCAGCTTGGGGAAAAGGTTATTTTGAACCATGATCATTTTAATGATCTATTTTCCAGCATTACCTCAGAAAAACTGCAGTAATGCAACTAAGGAGGCAGTGAGGTATGATGCAGGAGTAAAAACAGATGGAAATTTCTGAAGGTAATCTTATTACCCTTTATAAAGCAGTGTGAACTGCCCTCAGAGCTTTATGGGAGAAGACCAAGGAATGGCTTTAAGAAGTTGTCCTTTATTCATTCTATTGCGTATACTGTCACCAGAAGTATACTCCAGTATACCTCTGGAGTTTTAGGACCAATAGTGTTTTGAGGGACAGGAAAAACCACAGACTACATTAGATAAACTAAGGATGTGATGTACTTCTGATACAAGAAAACAAAGCCTACAATCATATAGACATGACTTTAGAAGCTAAAAGATATTTCCCTATGTTTTTAATAATAGAAATTCACCTGTAGTAAAAAAAGGTCTTTATTTTTAGTACCTTCCTCTGGATTAATTTCATATACTTTGTCTGTTTCTCAAAGAAATCAGATGTGATGGCACTATTCAACTATTAATGGGAACTGAAGCATTTACTGGAAAAGAAATGCAGCCTTAAAACAGCCCTGATATAATATTTATGACTGCAAACTGTAGCCTGACTTTAGGTACATGATGATCCTTTTAAGTAGGTCATCCTGGTGAATCTTTTATGCCAAGGCAGTTTCTCTAATTACAGCTTTTCAGTTTTCAAGGTGCTAGTAGAAGTTATCTTTCTAACTAGAAGTATTTACTAGCTGTTAGTGAACATGGAATGCATCAAAATATTCACTGGATCTGCTGAAGCCTTCTACAAATACTTTCAAGAACTCCATGAAATCCTAACAGGTACTTTTCTGAGTGTTAATGGGTACAGTGTGTTCCTAGATTTTAGATAATTTTACAGTGTCCATGCAAACCATTTAACCTAAACTCTGAATTCCTCTAATTCTTAGACTGATATTTGTTTCTTTTTGTTTGTCCTGTGAGGGTTTTCAGTTGTCAAATTCCCTATTACTGCAGGGTGCATAT
>VYZP01032970.1:0-36484 GCA_013400635.1 Hypocryptadius cinnamomeus
AGATATTTTTAAGGTCCCTTCCAACTCAAAGCAGTCTGGAATTTTATACAAGATATTCTGCTATAAAACTTTGCTTCCTATTTTATGGCATTAAAAGCATTTTTAGTTGTGACTTAGAGCCTGTGAGAGCCCTTTATAAAGCTGTTTTAAATGAAAACTCTTGAGGTGCTTGTGTGTTAGTTTATTTTTGATAGGGAGAAAAACCTGCTGCAAAAAAGAGATGATTGTCTTCATGCATTTTTAAACCTTATTCAGCCAGAGCTGTGACAGTGACAAGCTGGCCCCAGGTCATTTCTTCTCCTTGACATTTGCAGGTCTGGTACATTTTCCAAGCTGTGGCTGTCCCATCTCTGGAAGTATCCAGGCTGTGCAGGGCTTGGAGCAGCCTGGGGTGGTGGAAGGTGTCTCTGCCCACTCAGGGGCTGGAATTGGATAAGCTTTAAGATCCCTTCCAACCCAAACCATCTGTGATTCTGTGGTACTTTGAACTAATATACATTTCCTGAAATGCTTCCAATGTAAATGTAGAGAATTCCATATTTCTAATTAATTTGTTTTACTGGAAATTAAATGCTAAAACTGAGTCTTTCAATTCTTTTATTATATTTCCCAATTTCTTTGCTGTTGGTCCTGTAATTTTTAGAAGGATTGTAGCAGAATGCCCAGTTCTTGATGGCAGTGCTGGGGCACTGCTTGACTTCAGCTGGATTTTGGATCTCAGGTCTCATTTTACTTTATTAAGGACAACAGCACAGATTTGAGCCGTGGGTGACCTGGGGAAGCAAGGGGTGAGTACCACACGTTAGAATTCCACCTGGGAAATGAAGCTGGTGTTCAGTCGTGGTTTCCCTCAATTTATTGCAGTGAGGAGATCCTGCAGCACAGTCACTGGAATAAATTAATTAATATGCATTGATCTTGTCCTGGAAATCTGCAGAAGTTCATTGACATTGAACAGGAGCACTGCCTGACCAGCTGCCTGGTGGGTATTTGACCCAAAGGAGTCAATTTGTGCCAGCAAGGACACCCAGGATGTCACTGAGGTGACATCAAGCTGCCTTTGACCCTCTTGATGTTTGCCAGGTGACCTGGAACTGGCACTTGCTTGTGTTTAAAAGAATCAGCAAAATCTTCAGGAATGATTCCTAAGGCTGCTCCATTTCCCATCAGTCTGTTAAAACCAGATTCCTGGAGGAAATTGTTAATTTCTTTAGGCCATGGGAAAGCTTCCTCAGAGCCTCCTTTGCCACCACAGGCAGGAACACCTTCCACTACCTCAGGCTGCTCCAAGCCCTGTCCAACCTGGCCTTGGACACTTCCAGACGTCCAGGGGCAGCCACAGCTGCTCTGGGAACCTGTGCAATGTGTGAATCCATAAAGAGCTCAGAGATGAGGAATTGTCTCAGTGTTTTGTAGAGTTGAGGATTTAGAGTAATTTCAATGCATTCTTTACATAGAGCTTTTAAAATAACTCCATCCAATAATAAAAAAAACCTGTTTCTGCTTGCCCTGCTTGGAAGTAGACCAGGACTTTGTGGATGACAGGAGGTCTGCGACGTGCTGAGATGGAGTGGGAGGCACAAATCCAGGCAGAGAAGGATTTCAGGGGATCTAAAGGGAAAGCAGCACCACTGCCTACAGAAGAACTGGTGAGGGACCGTGTGCTGCCAGTCATGTTGTGCCAGGATAAATACAAACTTGGTTTATTTTACCTATTTTAGTTATTTCTGAATGTAGACACGACCTCGGCCGATCCTTTATTTCTCAGCTGTTCCTGTTAACGTTTTTAGGCAGAAGACAAAACCTGCCAGGAATTCTGGCTCTGTAGGGTAAACAGGTTGCCCAGAGAAGCTGTGCCTGCCCCTGGATGTCTGGAAGTGTCCAAGGCCAGGTTGGATGAGGCTTGGAGCAAGCTGGGACAGTGGAAGGTGTCCCTGCCCATGGCAGGGGTGGCACTGGATGAGCTTTAATGTCCTCTTCAACTAAGTATTCAATGATTCTCTCCATAATCCATACCTATGTGTATAAATTGCTATGTTCAGTTTCTTGTGCCCCAAATGGTATTATATGAAGTATATTTGATGCCATGAATTAATGGCAGTTTTGTACTGTTGTATGTTTTTTTGGTAACAATTTTTAAGACCGTCTGAGAGATTCCCCTGGATGCCTCTTCCCTCTCCTTATCTTTGCTCCTTGCTTAAATCATCCCTCAGGTTGTGCTGGTAAAACCAAAGCCTGCTGATATTCTGAGTCCCAAACCATAATTAGTCATCTTCCCTTTTTTAAGCTGATTTTTTCAACCCAGCAGCCCCCAGTACAGGAGGGGGCTGATGTGAACCCTCTGATTTTATTTTGCTCGACATCATGCCTTTCACTTCTGAGCTTTTCTCTTTTTCCCTCTCCCTTTTCCATCCCAGTCCATTACTCCAATTTGCTATTCCTGGAGGGAGCTGCTGATCCTTTTTGCTGTTTCCCAGCCACGCTGGATGTGTTATTTTTAAGTCAGCCTCACTACCTGCAGTACGATGACTCATTTTGGATTTGCCAGGTCCCCACGTTCCTGCTGAGAAATCAGCTCCTGGACTGAATTCCTGAGAGGATTGTTAGGATCACAGCAGAGAATCCCAAAATCCTTGGAGGGTGTTAAAGTCACAGCTATTCTTTAAACACAACCCAACACTGCCCTTCTAAAATGAAGGGGCAGAGAGTGCTCCCAGGGCCTTTAATTCCCCCTGTCCCTGGAAGTCTCCAAGGCCAGGTTGGATGGAACTTTAACCAACCTCATTTTTTAATCCCTCTGGGGATGGGGACTCCACCACTTCCCTGGGCAGCCTGGACAATCCTTTCCATGAAATCATTTTCCATCCTCCTCCCTCGCTCTCCATCTGCCATCCATCCTGAGAGTCACAGGGGTCTCCCAGTTATCCATGTGAAATAATTGCCCCATACAAATCTTGGGATTTTTTTTTAAACAAGCCTGCATGCTTGCCTGTGTTAAAAAACAAGTAAAAGAGGAGCTGCCACAAATTTATCACTTTTTACCTGCTTGAGTAACCAGGAGGATGCACCTCAACCATAAAATGTAATTTACTTAATTAGGAATTGCTTTGTTGAGTTGGGCCAGTGTAGAAATCCTTGTTTTAAAGCAAGCAAATGAAAACTGTACTAAAACATCCCAGGCTGTCACCCCTCAGCTATGGGGTTTATTATGTTTGGCGTTTCATCTGGGCTTTTTGTAAGGAATAAAATATTTACAGGATGGAGGGAAAGGATTTCTATTTGCTTTTTTGTAGATATATTTTTTTTCTTCCTAAGCTTCCTGAAGAGATGCTCTACCAGAACACCAGGTGCAAAAACATAACTCTAATTCAAGTATTCCCAGAAATTGCTTGGGTTTGTGGTTTTTTGGGTTTTTTTTAGAAGAGGGATTATAGGGCATGAACATGGTTTATTACATTTCTTTAGGGGTTGAAAAATTCAGTTTATGAACCAGAAGTAGTAAATTCTGCAAGGTCCCATGATTCCAGTGCTGTTCTTCCTCCCTGGATTTGGTTGAGTTGGGCAGGAGCTGGTGGGATTCTCAAGGGTCAGGTGGAACAGTCAGAGAATCTCATCCCAGCTCTTGGCTGGAAAATCAGTAACAAAAACCTTGAGATAAGAGATCTTTGTGGGATCACTGTATCCCTGCTGCCTTTCTGGCAGAACCCTTGCACTTCCAAGCTGGTGAAATCAGATTTTATTTCCACCAGAGCCGTTTTTCAAACAGCACTGTGGAGTTTTGCCAGTTCAAATATTAGGGCTTCTCAGCTTCCCTCAAGCATAATTTGAATCCCATCTCCTGGCCCAAATACATGTGAGAGACCCATTAAGCCTTTTAACACCCAAAACCTGCTTTTGTTAATATTCTCCGTGTGCTCCATCTGCTGCTGTGTTTGTCCATAGCCAATGAATTTGAGAGCAATTCACTTCTCTGGTCTGTGGCCAAAATGTCCAAAATACCATATGGACATTTGAAAGTTAATGAGCATTCAAAAATTTCAATATCTGAGGCTGTTGTGATCCCTAAACCTGAGTCTTCCTTGAGTTTGGCCTCTTCTTGTAACCCTAAATATTTTATCATTTTGAATTTTTAGCTTTGCACATGAAAATCACGACGTTTGTACTTTGAAACTGGCCCTTTGGGGCAGTAATTTGATTTGTAACATTGTTTTGACTGTTCTGGAGCTGCCTATTACTAAAATGAGCTGAAAAAGGAAATTTGGTGTCCCCAGAGATGTTGTTTGAGGGTGTGAATCAAGGATGAAATCAGGAGGATGCTGCCAGTGCCAGAGGACAAAGTGGAGTGTAAAAAGCAGAGATTGGAGCCAGGACTATGTTTGTGGTATAGAGAGACTTAATTAGTCAATGAATTGATGGATTACTGATTAATTGATTAATTACCAGGCAGTTTCTGTTGTGTTAATCGTTGATCATGTTCAGGGCAGTGCTGGGCACCTTGGCTTTGAATACACACCTGGAATATCCTTTTTTAAGGCAATTCCAAACCTGGCAAATTCAATTCAAGCATTTGAAATAAGAAAAACTAAAAGCCAGGAGCTTTTTGCCATCACCTCTTTCAATCCAAACCATTCCAGGATTCTATTTTGTACCCAGTTGTTGCAAACACCAATGTGGCAGAAAAAAGAAATTACAATAGACAGAAAACAGGGACAAATTCCCAGTTCCAGGATCTAGGAAGGCATCAGGAATGTGGAGCAGTTGCCTTTCCCTAGCTGGAAACACAGAGGTTTGGGATGGACTCTGACAGAGCGGGAATTACAGCTGGAGCAAAAAACGGAGTTTTTAACTGATTCTCTTTTTAGCTCCTGGCTTGGGAGCAGAGCTGAAAAGGATGGATTGAAAATTGGCCAGATGAACAAGTGCATTTTGGACATCACAAAGGGCTATTGTAAATATTATTGTAAATATCTTGCTGTAACCTGAGGGCATGGAAAGCACAGAGTCCTGCCTGCATTTCCATTCCCAACTCCTCCAGAAAGAGCCTTCTCACCCCTCTGGAGCTGCCATAAAAACTCTGCCAGAGCAGACCAGGAGCATCCAGGTGAGGCTCTCCTTGCCCCCCAAAAATTCAGGGAAATGGCAAATTCGCGATTGAAAAGCAAATGAAGGCATTCCTGGGAGTATTCAGGACCAGGCTGGATGGGGCTTGGAGCAATCTGGGACAGTGGGAGGTGTCCCTGCCCATGGCAGGGGGTGGAACTGGGTGGGCTTTAAGGTCCCTCCCAGCTGAAATTATCCTGGGGTTCTAATACTACATGGTCTCTTTCAAGCTGAGCACTCTTCTGCCATCTTAATTTATTTTAAATCTTTCCAGCTGAATATTTCCCTGGGGAGTATTATTGGATAAGGTTGAGTCACAACTGAGTATTTAAGAAAAACTGCAAAGGAGCTTCTTTATCTCAGGCTTACACTTTCTGTGGAGCAACAAACCCTTTTATTTTATCAGTAGGGGCTGTTCTTACCCTACTTTGGATTCTTCAAATACAGAATGAAGCAAATCATTGCAAGGAGAATCAATATTGCACAACTTAAACCCTTTTCCAGAACTTCTTTCCCACAGAGCCTTGTCTGAACAGAGGAGAGGATGTGACACATGTCTGTGGCCCAGAAGTGATATTGATTGACAGTCTGACAAGTTCTGTCACTCTGGTTTATTTATAGTGTATGCACTAAGCAGTCAACAGTCTCTCTAATATTTTTGGACAGTTGCTCCTAGTTTTCAGGATGAGTTTTGCTCATCCAAATGCATCCTGTACCCAGACAGCTGCAGTAAGGCCTGGGAGGTTTGTTTTGGATGTAGGTAGGAAGTAAAAGTGAGGTGGAATTGAAATAAGAATAGAACAATCCCTTTTGTCCAACAGCTTGTAACTGTATTGAGCCTTAAAATCTGGTCTGAAGGCAAGTGTGGTCTGAGCAAGAGAAAATCAGGGCAATGTGTGTCCAAAACAGTGCTTCTGTCACTTCCTTAATATCTTTTTAGGCTTGTAATTCTCCTAATTCCTGGCATGATGAAGGAAACAGCTTCCAGCTGACATGTGGCATGGTGCAGCCACAAAATCCCATGGAAGAGCTCAGAGCTCTGTGCAAAATCATCTCTTGCCCAGCCAAATTCCCAGCAGGAAGCAGCCAGGATTCTGCAGCTCCTCAGGGCAGCGAGGCCCCACCATCCATCCCCTTGCCTTTGACCTCCAGCTGGGAAAAGCTCCTGCAGGCAGGCAGGACCCCATTGTGTCATCACTGTGACCCTGTGGGTCACCCTGTCTCCTGTGGAATGGAGACAAACAGGCAGTGCCACGTGTCTCAGCTGTCCTGCCAGGGACTGGAGGTTTTGTCCCTATCACCCCGTGCCAGAGGTCCCTCTTCCACTCCCAGCCCTGTCAGCAGTGCTTTCTTGGGTGTCTGTGCAACAGAAAGGAAATGGGCATCAAAAGACAATATTTCCTGCCAGATCCCTGTGGGTTTTGTGGGGATTTTGGGGCAGTTGGGTTTCTCTGTGGGCTTGCAGTTGTGTTAAGGGTGATGCCTGTGGAGCTCCTGTCGTTGGGCTCCAAGCCCTGTGCTCATCATGTAAAATGTGGATAAGCCCTAAGGAAAATTCCTTAAGGAGCTGTGCTTTCACACAAATGGAATTTGATCAAGCTGTGATCCTGGGGAGGGAGAGGAAGGAGGCAGAAGGAGGTACAGACATCTTCTCACCAGAGAGCACCTGCACTCTTCCCTCCTCATCCTCTGCTCTGCAAGCCCAGAGCTGCCTCCCCTCCTGGGAGCCTCCTCCCCCTCTGTAATGTCTTCACCATCCTGGGAATGTGGGGCTGGAGTGATGGGATATTGGGAAGGAATTCCTCCCTGTGAGAGTGATGAGCTCTAGCACAGGGTGCCCAGAGAAGCTGTGGCTGCCCCTGGATCCTTGGAAGTGTTCAAGACCAGGTTGGACATTGGGGCTTGGAGCAACTTGGGATAGTGGAAGGTTGGTTTTGCATGGCTCTGTGTAAAGAGCAGGAAATAGCTGTTGTTTATGTAAGGGGAAGGACCCTTCAGGGGGAAAAAAGAATCAACTGTAAAAGGTCTCCAGGAGGGAGATTGTCAAATGTGAGATCAAATCTTTTTTTAAAGCTCTTGCTGTGTCTGGTTCATCCACATTCATTTGACTGCTCCACTCTTGGGCTGATGAGGCTTGAAACAGTAATAAGGGGGTGGCATTTTTTCATGGGAACAAATGTATTTATTATCCTCAGAGCCTTCAGAAATGCTGGATTCTCAACCATCCATTAACTTGCTCTTCAGAACAGTCCCACCCTTGCTTTCAGCTTTTCCTCTATTTTTACATGCATTTAGCATGAGTGGGCTGGAATAGTTTCATGGCAAGGAGGTGAGTGAGTGATGGGATAGCTGTGGTTATGTGGGATGATCAGTGGGAAATGAAACCTGTTCCAGCCCCTGGGCTCCTGCAGCATCCAGGTGCATTTACCTGGCTGCTTGTAGGGGCATCAGGAGAGGTTTGGGTAGAACTTGCCATGGAAATGTGTCAAATGGATCTGTGTGATGAGGGAAGAAAGGAAAGGTTATCCCATCCTTCCTGCCCTGAGCTGGCAGAGCAGGATTCACCCAGAGATGTTTTAAACAGTTCCCACTGAGCAGGGAAGGTCTGGCACTGCCCTGTGTAAGAAGCTGCTCAGAGGTCACCTCCCTAAATCCCACGGGCTGAGGGATATTCCAAAAGGCAGGAGGAGATGCACAGCCTCAGCCTGGAGCTCTGCAGCTGTGTGAGGAGCCAGGCAGGCTGGGAAGATCCTTCTGGAATGAGATTGGCTGATGCCATGGAAGACCAAGCTTTGATGCCACCCCTGCTGCGAGTCCTTTGGGAAATGCTGGAGCTCTTCATCTCTGGAGGCTGGTTTCCGCTGCAGGAGGAGCTCCCAGATGTCCTCCTCAGCTCCTTTCCCTGTGTCCCCTCTCCATCACATCTCCAGGCACGTTCTTTCCGGTGTCACTGCTCCCAGCAATCAACGTTCAAGAGCCTTTCCTGCAAGTCTGGCTGGTGGAGGCTTTGGTGGAGCTGTGCCAGCGAGCCTACATGGTGTCTGCTCTCTCATTTCTCACTTCTGGGGTAATTCCTCAAGCACCAAATCTGCACATCATTCATTTCCCACCGTGTGATTTTCTGCAGGAATAAATTCCCAATTCAAAAGGGAATGGATTTGCAGCTGCGTGTAGTTGAAGGCATGAAGTTTCTCACATTTTTGTCCTGAGAAGGTGCTTGTAAATCTTGTTTTTGAAGAGTTTCTGAGGGCTGGGCACTAAAGAATGAGAAATGCTGGATGGGCTTAAAATAGAACATGAAAGTGTTTTGCAGGGGAAAATGCTTTGGCTCCATCTGGCTGACCCGAGGAGGTGATCATAAAGCAGAAATGTTCCTGGGGCTGCTGCAGCTTCAAAGCTGTCACTCAGCAGAAACAAAGGGGTGGACAGTGGCTAACAGGGTTTAGAGGGAGGATTGGTAAAACAGAAGCACAGAATCAGGTTGGAAAAGCCCTCCAAGAACCACTGAGTGCCACCATTTCCCCAGAACTGCCAAAGCCACCACTGACCCATGTCCCCAAGCACCACATCCACATGGCTTCAGGCATGGGGACTCACCTGTGCAAATTTGCCACATATTCATCTAATCTCAAATTTATCTCATATTTACCCACCTCAGAGCAATAATGCCACAAGAGGGACAGTTTTGTGTGGCTGCCTGGCTGCTGCTTCCAGGGATTGCTGGTGGTTAATTGAGCTCTCAATTGCAGCAAGCGTGGAGCTGGAGTCCTTGGCAGCTCAAGGAGTTGAAATGAGGTTTTATAGTGCTTTGTCCTGCCCTTAGATAAGGGATGTTATCATCCTGTAAAAATCCTTGTGACATGGCCACTTTCAGGAGTCTGTGCTGCTTGAGACTGGTGAAGGAAAAGAATGAAGGAGAATATTTTGTCTTGTAAATTAATGTCAGCTACTTGTAGCAATTAAGGCCTTGATCAGATAATGGTCAATGAAACTACTCTTGAAAAAGTGAAATGGCACAGTCTGGAATTCAGTGCTGGAAGTGACAATTCCCAGTGAGTGGGAGGCTGAGACGTGGACCAAGCGTGGGCTCTGTAGCCAAAGAGAAGCAAATTCTCTTTCAAGAATTCCAAGAGACCCTTCAGAGCTTTAGCACTTGTGTATTGTCATGGTTTGGGTGTTATTTAGATGATTTTGATACGGAAACATTTAAAATACATGAAAAATTAAAGATGGCTTTTAAATACCTACTTGATGCAGCCCTATGTGCTTTTTGCTTTGCACAGTTATTGTGTGGTGATTTTTAAAGCAGCTCAGCCAGTGCTTCCCTGAGCTGGAGTGCTGTGTGTTTTCCCTGGGGAGGAGATTAAATGAACACTGCCTTTCTTACTCCTATTGATTGTGGAGATGATATTAAATTAAAATAAGCCACAAAACAACTTTGGATTTCTTCTACGAGGAATCTAATAAATTTTGTCCAATATTTTTCATCTCATTTTCTTTCCTTCTGCACCAGTGCAAGGCCTCAAGCCCAGCAGAGACAGAGTCCTGTCATGTGCAGATCCATAGGAAGTAAAGGATATTTTCTTTCTGTTCCTGACATTATATGTCAAGTGGGTTTGAGCCTCTTGCTGTTATTTTTCATTCAAGGTGATGAGGCAGGACAGACATGGCAGGAGGGGAGCAGTGGCAGCAGCAGGAACAGGAATTTATAGGAGGTGTCTTGGGTTTTCCAGGGGGAAAATCAGAGCAGGATGCTGCATGCTTTGGTGTTGTCACCTCTCCTAAGATCATTCCTGGTTGTTGGATGCAGGCTTTGTTTTGTACCCAAGGGAATGTAAGGCATGGGGACCATCATGGGGGAGCACAGCTTTTTCTTCCATGTGGGAGCTAATTTGGGTTTATTTGGGGGATGAAGAAGAGCCAACAAACAAATCCTAAAGGCTCAAAACCAATAGGATATAAAAATGATAAGATTATGGAGTAGTTTTGAGTCAGAAGAGACCTTTTAAAGGTTATCCAGTGTCTATGGGCAGGGACACCTTCCACTATCCCAGGGTGCTCCAAGCCCTGTCCAGCCTGGCCTTGGCCACTTCCAGGGATCCAGGGGCAGCCACAGCTTCTCTGGACACCCTGTGCCAATGTTTTATCACCCTCATTGTAAGAAATGTCTTCCTGTTATCTAATCTAAATCAACCCTCCTGCATTTTGAAACCTTTCCATTTGTCCAATCACAACAGGCCCTGCTAAATAAAAAATGCCTCATGTATTTTTAAACCTGCTGGATTTTGAGTGCTGGGAATTTCCAGGCATGTTTCTTCTGGCACAAATTGCCCCAGATTCTGCTCCTTTCTTATTTTTCACTATGTCCAAAAAAAGGAGCAATCCACACTAATTTTCCTGTACCTTTCCCATCTCTGCTTTGCCTTAAAATAGAAAGGACAAGTTTTCTTGCTGGAGGTCAGCACTTATCAAAGTTTATGAGATCAGAGTGGAAGATAGTGCATAGCAGGGCTTCTTTTTGCATCCAAAGCTATTAAAGCCTCCTTGATAGAAATCATATTTATTTGAGCCGAAATGAACCCAAACCCAGCCATAACTTACCTTCAGAACAACAAAACAAAAGATACCATGGCAAGGAAGAGTCCTGCCAAGCAGAAACTA
This sequence comes from Hypocryptadius cinnamomeus, assembly GCA_013400635.1. Taxonomy (NCBI): domain Eukaryota; kingdom Metazoa; phylum Chordata; class Aves; order Passeriformes; family Zosteropidae; genus Hypocryptadius; species Hypocryptadius cinnamomeus. The sequence continues at coordinate 10,762 of VYZP01032970.1, forward strand.
AACCCCAAAAAAAGGAGAAAGACCAATTGAGTCCCCAGCCCTGGAGGGTTTTAAAATAGTTGTGGATGTGGCACTTGGGGACATGGGTCAGTGGTGGCCTTGGCAGTGCTGGGGTGGGCTTGGACCTGATGGTCCTGAAGGTCTTTTCCAAGTGAAACAATTCTGTGATTCTATAAATATACAGTTGCCTCCATCTGCCTGAAATAAATCCTTCAATACTCAGCTGGATGGAAAATCTTACCCAAACCCTCACTTTTCTTGTGGTTTGACTTATTTCAGGTTCTTTTTTTGAGGTATAATACCAATGCTGCAAATTTTGGTCCGAGTAAAGGAGGTTTTTACCCTGATTTTGACAGCGGGTGAGTGCTGGTGGCATCTCAGAGGGCACAGGTAAAACATTTGTGGCAACACAAGACTGTGTTTGTCATGGCTGGTGACTAAAGACTGGTAATTAAGGATTATTACTAAAGACTGCAGCAGTTTGGGGGATTCAGGACTTACTTGGGGGAATTTTCCAGCAGCAAAGGTCAGAAGAACCTCTTGGAACCCCAAGAGCCTGTCATCTAGATCCCTTGTAAATGAGCAGGGGACTTCCTAACACCAGGGCACACACAGCCATCATCATCTGTGCCAACCCCAACCAGTCTGGGATTCCACTAAACCATGTGCCAAGAAGATAAAACCCCATGAAGAAACACAGCAAAATACACAATTTTAGGGAAAATACGCAAGAAGTGAGCTGGAGTTGGTTTAGCACCCCTGGCCAGATTGTCAGGAGGAAACAGGAAGAGTGTGGAGCAATCAATGTCCTGGAAAAGACACGGCTGACTTCTAATGAACTAGAGAGGGGGATATATCTGATTTAAGATCCTCATCATTAATGCTCTGCTTGCAATCACTGGATCTGCAAATAACTTTCTAAGGAGCTTCTTGATTGCTGAAAGGCTTTAGATATTCCTGGGTACGATGAAAACAGAGTTCTGTGTAGCCTAAAAAGCAACAAAAAAAAAAATCTGTTAAACTGCTGCTTATCCAACATTAACTACAGCAATTTTTAATTAACCTGATTTAGAAGCCAAATATATCACTGATGAAAATGAGAGGGTAGAACATCCAGTCATTTATTCCAGTACAGTGGCCGTGATTGTTGAATTAGATTTATTCAAATGAACCTCAACATTTTGCCACAGAAGTCAGTGGTGCCAGGGTTTGGGAGCAGTGGGACTGGGGTGTGAGAGGGGGGACTGTGCTGTGGCTCTCTTGGTGCTCAGAAGAGGGGCGTACGGACCCACGCTGGCTTTCATTTAATAAAATAAAATATTAAAAAAGATGGGTGTAAATCCACTGCTAATTACCTCCTTCCAGCCTTTGCTGGCAGCCAAAGGCAGTATCAGTGGGGCTTGGCGTGGAAACATTCTCCAAGGGCCACTGCATTGGCTCTGCTCTGGGATGCTGGCCAAGAGGACACACAGATAAACCGGGTGGTGACGCTGAGCAGAGCCAAATTGTCCACCAGCAGAGCAGGGTTAACGTGTCCTGTTCCCTCTGCCAGGGGGATTTACTTAGCAGCACCTAAGGAGGATGGAGTTATTCAGGTGTTGCTCTTTTCTGTAGGGAAAACCTGCAAGAAATTGAAGGAAATGAAAAACAAAATGGTGAGCAGCGACAGGACCCCAGGGAAGGGCTGGAGCTGTGCCAGGGCAGGTTTAGGTTGGATTTTAGGGAAAGGTTCTTCCCCCAGAGGGTGCTGGCACTGCCCAGGCTCCCCAGGGAATGGACACAGCCCCACAGAGCTCCAGGAGCCTTTGGACAGTGCTCCAGGGGTGCACAGGGTGGGATTTGGGGTGTCTGTGCAGGAACAGGGGGTGGGACTGGATGATCCTTGGGGTTCCTTCCAGCTCAGGACATTGTGTGATTCTGTGGAAAAGGAACAGACCAAGGTGCAGAGGTTGTGTCTGTGCTCTCCAAAGAGGACAGGAATTTCCAGGGAAGTAGGAGTTGGATGCTGGACACCTGCACTGTGTGGGTGCACACAGGCTCTGGGGTGTGCCATGATTTCCAGCCCCCCACTTCCATCACACAGTTCCCCTGAACTCCCTCTGACCTCTCCCGGTGAGGCTGATGCAAGCTGAAGATGCTCTGCAGCCCAAAGTGCCCATTAAACCCTGCATGGCTCCAAAGGGTCCTTCCAGGTGGCCTGGCAGGTAATCAGGGCCCTCCTGGGAACAGCACTTGTGCAGCCATGGGTGAATCCAAGGCTGGCATGTTTTCCTGCAGGATCCCTGCCTTCCCTTCAGCAAAAAACTCTGCTTAATGGGAGTGCTGAGCTCTCCAAAGTGCTGCCACACAGCCCAGGAAAAGCTTTCCAATATTGCTGTGCTGGTGGGGTTTTGTACATGAATTCCATGTTCAGAGTATGGATTTTCCCAGCAGATTTCTTCAAAGCACAGTGAGCACACCTGCATTCTGCATTCTGATCCTTGTTTCCTACAGGAATAAGGATGAAATATTGATGATGTCACATGTGGAGCACATTCATGGTCCTTCCTATTCCCAGACAATCCAGCTGTGTTTTCCCTCGGTGGCCTCTGTGCTCACACAGGTTGTTTATTGCATTTCAGGGGTGCAATCCCTGCTCAACTGATAAAATCCTAACAGCTGTTTTCCTCTCCTTTCAGGTTATCCAACAGGCTATCCCACTGCTGCCCCAGCCTACAATCCCAACATGTATCCAACCAGCAGCCCCGGCTACGCCCCAGGTAAAAATCCTGAGAAAGCCTGAAAACATTCCCTGCTCATCCATTTCCAAGCACACACTGGAGATGAAACATAATATCTCACCCTTCAATTCGACTTTTGGTTGCTTGAGATGTTTATTTTGAGTGGTGTTGCCTCAGAAGAGCTGCAAGGTTTTAGCATTTCCAAATGAAGCTGCCTTTTGAGCTCAGGGTGCAGCAGGAAGAGCTGCTTGCATAAGGAGCACAAAGCTGGACTTTGTGCCAGTCTTGCTAAACCCTCTCTTCTCCTTAATTGCCAAGTTTTCAGTCTCCCAGTTGTCATAAAATCAGTGGATCCCCAGGCTCAGGCGCTTTCCAAGGCTGATGAACAGGAATGAGGGGTTTGTTGCCAAAATCTTTTGGTTTTGTCTTCTCCACATCACAGTTTACACATATTCCATAAAACTGTTTATTGTGGATGATTGTGGAAGGGATCTGTTGTGTTTTGTTTGGCTTTATGTGCTTTTAATAAGGTCTTTAGCTGCATTTCTTCCCATTAAAGCCTTAACATGGAACATGAAACAATTTTTGTTTCCCTGGATTTGTGCTGGCCACCCTCCTTTCCCCTGAAGGATAAAACACTGGAGGAATTAAATGAAAACAACTCCACAGAATAGGAAAAAGCTCATAAATTTATTAGTAGCTTGTCCTGCCAGAGGCTGGCAATGTCCTCCCTGCTCAGCCAGGAATGTAAATACTGCAGCATTCTGGCATTTTGGCCTGGATATTATAAAATGTCACTTGTCCCCAGTCGTGCAGGCAGCAGCTCCTCCACTGAGTGGGCACATGGCCAAGGGAACACCCAAGTGAGAGGAAACCCCAAATCACTGAAGGATAGGGATTTTCTGGGGGCTCTGAATTGCTTCTTGTACATCTTAGACACCATTTAGTAATTTCCATCTTGGTAATCTCCTGATGGCCAGGGAGCTGACAGGTCAATTTTTATGGAGAACAAAAACCTTCCAGTGGGTAACACAGCTAAGCACTAAACTAGCAAGGAAACTATGAAGATTAAAATTCAGAAATTAAAATTGGAATGAAAATGCTGAAACTTTTCATAGAGTTTCCCATAAATCTTGAGGCCAAGTTGGAGAGACCTGGTTTAGGTAAAGGTGTCCCTGCCCAAGGCACAGAGTTGGAACTGGATTGTCCATAAGGTCCCTTCCAACCCAAACCATTCTGTGGTTCTGTTCTAAACAATTTTTACAGCTCTTGAAATCAATACCATTTCATATCACAGCAGGATATTAAACCATTTTAACCACTCTGGGAAGCAGGAGCAGGCTCTGCTGCTCAGGACCTCCCAGCACCATACTCAGTGGTCCCTTCTCAATGGAAAGCAGACTTCCAGGAGGGAAAAAAAAAAAGATTTTGAGAGCTAACTGATGGAAAAGAAGTGCCATAAAATCTCCCAGCAGTGGGGACATGTGACAGAGTGACAGCATCCTCAACTGTGTTAAATGGAATTGGGCTGAGCTAATTCTGTGGTTCAGTGGCTGAGCTAAAACCTTCATCAGTACAGAGAGTGTTTCCTCAAATTGAAGGAGCTGCTGTCACACAGGAGGCTGGAAAAAGCCTGGAGAGGAATGTGCTCCTGGTGTCCTTCAAACACACTGGGAATCAGCTTGAGGGTTCAGATCTTGGACTTCTCAAACAGCAGACTAATTCTAATGATGTTTTTAAGGGATTTTAGACATCGAGTCTAAAAAGAAAGAGATGCTGCATGTTCCCAGCAGAATTACTGCTCCTGAACATCCCATCCATGGACAAGGTCCTGTTCCAAAGCTCCCAGGCTGGGCAGGAGGTAGTTCCTGCTGGCAGAAATCCCTCCAGCTCACTAAAAACCAGTCACAAACTCAGGGTTCATCTGATTCTCCAGATGGAGACTATCCAGGGAAAGGTGCCCCTCAATACTGCTTGGAACAGAGGTTGGAAAGGGTGGGAAGAGCTTGTGGTTTCTGAATTCTTGGGAGGTACCTGCAAGCAAGGGCTCTTGAACAGAACCATTCTGTCCCAGCTTGATCACCCTCTCTGCTCCACCCTGAAGATGCTCCTGCTCCCTCTCAGATGTTTCTTGCCTCAAGCCTCATGAATTTTGGTGGATTCCATGCAAAGTCTTGGTGGGAGATCAACCCCTGCGTGAAGATAATAGCAGTTTTCAAATCCCACCTGCTTTTGTCCCTGATGTTCTCCAAAGACTCCTTGATGCTTCAGCCATGCCTCATGCTCTTCTCTTGACCTCGTGGTTCCCAAAATCCTGGGATCCACATGGGAAATTAAATGATGTAGTGACCTAAGCTTTGCAACAGCATAAGAGGGAAGCAAGGAGAGGAGCTTGGAGAAGTCTGGAGTCCTCTTGTTTCCTCCAGTGAGGAAAGGGAAATGGTAACTGGAGCCAGTCTTGATTTCTCCCTCTCCCAATGCCAGGTTTCTAGTAGATATTTGCTGGTGTTTGAGCCCAAAAAGTGTTAAATTATTCCCCTGATTATTCTAAAGGAGCCCTGTGAGCAAGGGCTCTGGATGTTGGACTGGATGATCCTCATTGATCCCTCTCAGCTCAGGATGTTCTGTGATTCTATCAATTCCTTTCCATCCACTTCAAGTTCCTGCCTTGTGTGATTTTCCTGCTGCATTCTCCACAGTTTTTAGAGGGAGAGACTCAAGACAAAACACCAGCATTGCAAACTTATGCTTGAAATAAGCCTGTTTTTTTAGGATACTGTTCTTAAAAAATCCCTTTTAAGTATGCAAAAATGAGCTTCTAAAATCACTCTGCTGCAGAGACACAATTAAAAAAAAATAAAATTATGTATGTCTTCATTAAGCCTGGTGCATGTTCCCTCACAGGCATTCTGTCTTGCTTGTGATTGTTTTGTTTTAACTTCCTTCATTAAAGCCTCCCTTTTTCTTTTCCTGAAAGTAGGACACACACTTTGCTCGTGGAGGCTGGCTGAGGCTGGAGCTGTGTTTATTAATAATGCAGGGCAGAAGTGATGGCTTTGCAGCAGTGCCCTTGCAGAGCAGGACTGAAATCAGCCTCAGAAATTAGGGATCCATGTGGGAATGTTGTGGGACAGGACAGAGGCTCCAATCCCCCATTCCTGCTTCTGGATCCTGCCTGGAGGAAATGCTGCTTTGCAGAAGGGGGTTGGAGCATCAGCAGTGCTCTGAGCCCTCCTCTAGAGGTGCCCACCAACTCTTTGGGGACGCCAGTGGGTCCCCTAAGGGGTATCTTGGGGTCTGGAGAGGTGAATATCCTGTGGTGCCTCACCAGGCTTTCCAAGGATAAATGTTCTCATCCTTTTGAGGGACTGCCTGGGGAATTAAGCTTTTTGCAAACTTTGTTCAGGGCTGGAGGCTGTGTCTATCACAAATGAGGTTGTTAGAGGGAAGCAAGGTATCCTACAATGCTTTGAAAGGGTTCATATTTTTGTCTTTTCCACTTAAAATATGTCCTGAACATTCCCACGTCATCTAAAGGTCCTGTCAGGAAAACAGAGCAGTCCCAGTGCTGCAGAGACCCACAGCTCACATTGTTTGCTCAGTTCCCACTGGTTGATTTGCCAGGGGTTAAACTGATAATTAATAAAAACGATTTGTTTTATTTATATTTAGGTGAGAGGATAAACCAAATCCAGAAGACACTGGTTGGAGGTAGCCCTTAAATGATATTAGATAGTCATGGCTGGATTGTGATCCCTGTGAATTATTGCAAAGGACCAGGAGGCATTTATGTTCCTGGAAGCCTCCTTGGTCCACCTTTTGTGTAGTTTTAAGTGATGGATTCTCCAAGGATCCATGATTTAATAAAGAACATGCAGAGCTTTGACAGTCTCCCAGCCATCTCCAACCCAAATTGCCTTGATTTTGTGGCAGGTTTAATGTGGAGAGGGAAGACCACAGAGGAAGGATTCGTGTAACATTGGAATTAATTGTCTCATCAGTCTCAGAGATTAAAACCTCTGTGAAATCCAGAGGCAAAAGTGAATCTGATTCTGAATAAAAGCATAAATGAGGGAGTGTTTCTGTGGCAGCACTGGGAGTTGCTCTCCAGTGTGATGTTTCTGAGTGCAGCCTAGCATGGAAAATAAAGCAAGGCAGTCTGGAAATCCTTAATAACTCCCAAACCTTTGGGATAGGGCAGAGACTTGGAGCAGAAAATGATCAGTGACTGAGTGGAGGAGAAACTGGGCTTGAATCTCTGACTTCCCACAAACCTGGTTTTCTGTTGGAGGAGGAGGAGGGAGGAGCAGAGTTCCACATCTCCGGGTGGATCTCACACCCATGAGTATCTCCCACAGCTGCTGATGGCCAGTAAAGCAGCACTGCTGGGTGTCCTCTGTGCTCCCCATGCCTCTCTGAGTCCAGGAGAGTCTCAGCAGGGCTTGGTGGACCAGCAGACCTGCAGCAGTGCTTCCCTGCACTCTCTGGGAGGTGGATTTCCATCCACTGGGATGTGTTGTACTGCTGCAGGCTGTGGCCCCAGTGCCAATTCCTCCTCAGCCTCCCCAGTCAGGAGGATTGATCCCAGTCATTCCCAACTTGCAGCCCTGTGACACTCCAGATTTACAGCTGTACCTTCAGAGAGGGCTAATTCAGAGTCTCAGCAGGTTTGGAGGGTGTGGAACATCCTTGCTCAGCCTTGGGACTCCAGGAAGATTTCCAAGCCCTGACCCAGGCGTGAAGTCCCTTCCGTGGGGCTCAGCACCTCAGGGGTAGAACTTGGGGGGGAAGAGATTAACAAGGTGATTCCAAGGTGACATAAGTGTGGGAAGTTGTCTGTCATTGCTCTGTGTGACACCTCTTCTCTGTCTCCACTCAAGCCACACTTCTGATGAAGCAGGCCTGGCCCCAGACCTCCTCGTCCTGTGCCACCGAGGGCACCTTCCACCTCCCGGTGGACACCGGCACCGAGAACAGAACCTACCAGGCTTCTTCTGCAGCATTCAGTAAATAAACCTTTCCTTCTGGGTGGTTGCTGGGTTGGTTTGTGCCTGTTTGTCTCCCCTGCTGGGGACTGATTTGTGGACAGGGTTATTTGGGATCACAGAATCAGACTGGTTTGGGTTGGGAGGGACTTAAAGACCATCTTGCTCCAACCCCCGTGGGCAACTTGCACTAGACCAGGTTGCTCCAAGCCCCATCCAGCATGGCTTTGATGGATTAAAACCATGAAGGATCATGAAAAGGAGAGCACTGACCCTCTTGCTGCTCCTGCAGAGGAGGAATTCCAGAGGAGAAGGTGAAACCTCTGTCTAGCTGAGTGTTTGATCCCTGGGAGCAACCTGGGGTTGTTGACAGGTATTTATCTCCAAAGGGACATTATTCCCCATTCCCTTAAAACTGAAAGAATTCCAAAATAAAGCCTGACTTTCAAAGAACACTGTTGAAACTCCCACCTTGTAACTCAGGCTGGCTGAGCAGGAGAAGGGGGAGGAGATGTTATTGAGGGATCACAGTCAAACAGGCTTTTCCAGTGCAGCCTTGTCATCTCATCCCTGAAGAGGATAAGTAGTGCCTCCAGGAGGGCTGATAAGCTCCCTGATAAACCCTGGGATGCTTTCCCTGGTATGTGGGGTGTCCTCTGGCCCCTGCTTAATCTGGGGCATGAGTGGTGGGGTCAGAGTGCTCCTCACCTTACAGCTACTCCAGACTCCTTTTTCCTACTAATTTCAATCAATTACACAACAAGGTGAGAGGAAGAAATGTAATTTTTTTTTAATGAAGAGTTATTAAAAATAAATATTTCAAAAGCCTTTGGGAGATTTTCTCTTGGGAAAAAGATGTCCCTGCCATTCCTTGGGGTAGGGGCTGTACACCAGGCACGGTCCAGCCCTCGGAGCATCTCTGTGGTCTCCTCTGGACTGGCTGCAGCAGCTCCACGTCCTTCTGCTGTGTCCCCAGGGCTGGAGGCAGCTCTGCAGGTGGGGTCTCACCTGAGGGAGGCAGAGGGGCAGAATTGTGGACATCCTGTCAGTTCCTTGCCCAGCTGAGGAATTCTGCTCGTGGTGAACCCTGGAAACAAGCGGCGACGGCAACGCAAAATTCCCCACTGAGCTCTTTTACACCCACAAGAAACCTTTTCTAGAAAAACATTTCTGTGCAATGCAGGGCACTTGTGAGCTGCAGGATCAATAAGGCTGAGATTTCTCGAGTGACATGAGGGATTTAATCAGCAATTTTAATAGAAGCTGGAGCTTAAAGGCTCACTGCTGCTGAACCACAAAGCGGCAGCAGCACGGGCCACGCCAGCCTAATCCTAATAAGGTGTTAGTCATAATTAGGTTTTAAAATTATCTGCCAGACAGAGAGGAGCCTCCATCATCTTGTGTCATTAAACCTTGTTTTCACATTGTTTTACCTGCAGGTTGTTCTGTTTTTCCCTCAGTTTATAAACACAGCAGATTACATCTGCCTGGGTTATTGTGTTTTAATACCTTTTTAATATAGGAGATAAACTGTCTGTGATTCATCAATCAGGAAACACTGCAAGTCTTGATATTCAAAGTGGTGAAATCTCACAGGCTTGAACAGGTCCACACCTCTAGACACCCCTCAGAAATGAAGTGTGACACTGAGAACTGGCAGCCTCTGAGGTATTTGTTTGAAAAAACGAGTTCAGGATAGGGAAAAAAATCCATTCGATGTAAAAAAAGGAGGTTGGTTGGTCTGTGGCTGATGCTGGATTCCTGGAGGAGTCCTGATGGAGAAGGCTGCACTTCTGCTCTGATCAATATTTCAAACCTTTTCCACTTCTCATTCGAAGATGGTTGCTCTCCTGCTAATGTGAGTGAGGAAAAGAGTCACAGCTATTCCCCTTGTTAATTAACACCTATTTTTCCAATCTGCAGTATTCCAGAGGGAGTTCTAAAAGCTCTGTGTGTTCTTCGCCCTGTTTCAGTGCTTGGAGGATGATGTGGGATATTAGACTTGAAATCTTGGCCTTCTCTAATTGCTGAACACTGGTGGAGTAAATAAGTTAAATACATTTAAGTTAAATATATTTGAGTAAATAAGTTAAATATATTTGAGTGTTTTGGCTGGGCTGAGCCTTGCCTTCTCCTGTCCATCCCGCACAGTCTTCAGGGCCCATTTGCTCAGGGGATGGTTTCTCCCAGCCCTCCTGCCAGCCCTGAGCAGCCATTCCAGGCCCTGACTGGGACCCCTCTTGTGTCTGTGGCAGGGTACACCGCGGGGACTCCCTACAAGGTGCCACCGACCCAGAGTAACAACGCCCCTCCTCCCTACTCGCCGTCTCCGAACCCATACCAAACTGCGATGTACCCCATCAGAAGTGCCTACCCACAGCAGAACCTGTACACCCAGGTAGGTGCCACCTCCTGTCCCCATCAGAAGTGCCTACCCACAGCAGAACCTGTACACCCAGGTAGGTGCCACCTCCTGTCCCCTCGGCCACGCCCCAACACACCTGAGTCTATTGCTGTCCAACCCACCCCTGCACACTGGTTCTTCTCCAATCCCAGCCACAGAATCTGCCATTTGTCCCTTGAACATTTGTAGCTCCTGAAAGAAAGAAGTGATGGAATTGTTGCCCTGCACCTCCTTCTCCCTTTAATCCAGACCTTCAGAGGCTCTCTAATGGGTCTTTCACTAATGCACAATAAAATCTCCCTTTTGCTGATTCAAATCCTTGTTTTCTTTCCTCCCATGCCTGGTTTGCAGGTCCTTACAGTGCTGCTGCCTGTCCTGGGGACAGCAGTTCTCTCCCTTGTGTATCTCCTCATTTCAGGCTCTGCATTACTATGTGAAGCTTTTTCTTCTTTTTCTACTGGCTCCTTTTATTCCCATGCATCCTTCTCCCCTTGTTTCAAAACCCTGTGAGCCTTGGCAGCCTGGATTTTGAAGCCCTGTGTGAAACCCAAGAAGATGACACAATACTGGGCCCAAGCACCTTGGGGTCATCCAAGATGATGGTTCATCCAAGAACCATGGCTTGTCCTTTCCTTCCATCTCTTGTTCCTTTTCTACACCAGCAGCCGTTTGTGTCCAGGCCCTGTTTCATCCCACCAAAGGGAGGCAGCAGGGTTTGTCCTGGATGGATTGACTCCTTGACTGTTGATTCTCTCCTCATGTGTACCCCATATCCCCAGGTTCAGGTCTCTAGGTGATGCCTCAGGTTTTAGCTTTCATATTTTTCAGATTGTGTTCTGCATAGTTGTGCAGTTCTGAGCTTCATGTTAAGTGTTGGTAAGCTCTCTTCACAGAGTAGGGAGACAAAACAATTCTGTTTCTAGCTGGGGACCAAGGATGATCCAAATCTCAGGCCCAAGAGCATAAACAATGGTGAAATGAAGAGAGAAAAACAAGAAGGATGGGACTTCATAATCTGAAGCTGTAATTGGACAATTAGCCCCAATATGCAAATAGAGCAGAGCTGATCACAGTGAGAGACCCCGTGGGCGCTCGTGCATTTTGGGACCATTTTGGTTCATCTTGGGTGCAGCCCTGGCTGGGCTCTTGTGCTGCCCAAGGTGGATCCATTGAGGAAATCCTTTTAATAAATCCCTGCTTTATTCTGTAACTCTGTCCAGCCTCTGTTCTAGGGCAGCCTTCTCAAGGCATCAGAGGCACAGGAGCTCATCCATGGGAAGCACCAGCCCTTCAGCAGCACTCGAGTTACAGAACCGAGGACTCCCTAGGTTGAGAAAGAACCTGAAATGATGGTGGGATTTGTTTTTTTTCCCCTTCTCCAACAGGGAGCTTATTACACCCAGCCCGTGTACGCGGCCCAGCCTCACGTCATCCACCACACCACGGTGGTGCAGCCCAACAGCATCCCCTCGGCCATCTACCCGGCCCCGGTGGCCGCGCCCCGCACCAACGGCGTGGCCATGGGCATGGTGGCTGGCACCACCATGGCAATGTCAGCAGGTAAGGAGGGAGCCCTTCCCCTGCTCTGAGGCCTGGGCAAAAAAATTCCCCGTGCATCCCAACGCTCNTTTCATTAATAACATTTGCAGAGAGATACCCAGAAACTGAGAATTTGGTTTGAGCACCCGGTTGCTCCCAGAACAGAGTAGTCCAGGGCTGTGTCCTCCCTCCCCATGAAGGCACTGTGCAAATGCTGACCTAAAATCCCTCTGTTGAACTGGCTGCAGACTTAAAAAAAGGCTCATCTTAATTTTCCCTGGAGATCTGTTGGGTTTTTTTCCTCATCTCCCTTTGCATCCCTCATCCCTTCCAGTTTGTTTTAGGTCTGTGCAGTGATTTGCTGTCCCAGTTCAGCCCAGTGCTTTCAGCAGGTAGAAGTCAGCAGATTGTGGCCAGCTTTGCTTCCTGTCTTTAGGGACAAGGACCACTGGAAAAAAACAAGGAAACCCTTCAGGTTAAGGGCCAGAGGTAGCATGGAAAATCTGCTGGAGCTTCAGGGGTTCTTATTCTGTTTGTGGTGCTGGCTGATCCCAGTCATGTGGGTCCAACACCTTCGAATCAGGTCTGGCAGGCTGAAGGATTATCAGGCAAAAGGGGAAAGGGGAGAGGGAAAGGGAGAAAAGGGAAAAGGAGGCAGCTGATGCTGTTCCTGCCCCGCTGTGCCCACAGATGGCAGCTCCTCTGCCCCATGACAAGTGTTTCTCTGTCCCTGCAGGAACCTTGTTGACCACCCCCCAACACACCGCCATTGGAGCACATCCAGTGTCCGTGCCAACGTACAGGGCTCAAGGAACCCCCACCTACAGCTACGTACCTCCACACTGGTAAACCACTGGCCAATCCATGTGAGTGCTGCCTCTCGCTCCCAGTGAGCCTCCCAACCCCATCCAGCCTGACCTTGCACACTTCCAGGGATGGGGCTTCTCTGGGCACCCTGTGCCAGGGCCTCCTTGCCCTCACAGGGAGGAATTCCTTCCCAATATCCCATCTAACCCTGCCCTCTGGCAGTTTGAAACCATTCTCACTGCATTCCCTGACAAAGAGTCCCTCCCCATCTTTATGTCGCTGGAATATTTCCTTTCCCCTGCTGGGAGATCACGCTGTTCATTAGCACAGGGTTGCGTGCGGCTGCCTGTGTGTTCCTGTCATGCCTGGGATCCCAGAAATCCCAGCTGCTTGTTCCTGCAGCCCTTGGCCCATCATGCCCAATTACCAGGACAGGCAGCTGATGGGAACATGATGCTGCCCAGGGAGATCCCATCCAGCCCCGGGGTTATCTAAAATCTCTCTGTGCCACACAAATTACGCCGGGCTAATCCTGCCCCTCCCAAATTGGTGTGCAATTAGCAGGGAGCAGCTCATCTGCATATTTGTAATCCTCTGCGTTGGATACCACCGGGCTGAGCTGCTGCTTTCCCAGCTCCCTTGCCTGACAAATTGCCCACAGGGACGGTTAAATTCCATATGGATCTGCTCCACGTGGTGCAGGGGTGCAGAGAGGAGGAGAACATCCTTCTGACTCCCTGTTTTTAATGTATTTGCTCTCTTCCAGATCCGGAGTCAAACATTGTATGCAACTACACAAGTCTTACATCGGTGCTGCGGCCGCTGGGCTGCAGTGCCTCGTCTGTTTGCAAGAACAAAAGAAAAAAAAAAGTGCAAGGGTCACTTTATGCATTCTTTAGTGGTTTTTGTAAAAGCTGCTTTTTCTAATCTTCTGCCTCTTTTTTTCCCCCCTTCCTCCCCCTCCCACATGAATTGTGTAACACACATACTGACACTGAGCAATAGTCAAGTTCTCTCTTCGGTCCTATCATTTGAAAGCTCAGAATCTTCACTTTTCCGGCATTGCCCAGCTGAGTGGTGCAAAGATCCCCCCACTTCTTGTTTGTTTGGGTTCTTTTTGTTATTTTTCTGTTGTCGTTGTTGTTGACAAGAGCCTAGATTTTTTTTGGCTAGTAAGAGTGGTTGATGTTCAGGGTACTATGTGAAAAGCACAGCGCTGGTAGGCAGGCTTATTCCGATTTGGTTTGGGTATTTTTAGTTGAAGAATATAAATTATTCAATCTTTCATAACATATTACAAGAAAATTGGTGTCTTCCAGATAGCTGTCGTGATAGATTATAAATGCATTATCTGCAGTGGAATTCTGAACTCATCCCTTCTTTTTGTAGGAGTAAGAGAATATAAATATAATTAGCGAAGTAACACACTTGTCTTAGGAAGCACGAGGACTGGTCACCAGCGGGCCTTTGGTCTGCTTTTTCCAACTGGGCACATGGATCATGGGTGATGGGAAGGGAGCAGCAGGAAGATGCATGCCCTGGGAGCATCTGGAACCCCTTGGGAAAATGAGATGCTCCCCCTCAGCCGCGTCCTGGGGCAGTGTGAGGGAGAAGGCAGCTCCTTCCTTGTGTGGCTGCTGTTTGCAGGCAGAGATGTTCTGGGCAGCTGCTGAGGGAAGCAAAGAGATGTCCAAAGGTTGGGCTGGAGAGCTTCTCCAGGTCCAAGGGTTGATCTGGGGAGCTTCTCTCAGTTTAGGGTTTGGTCTGAAGAGCTCCTCCACGTTTAGAGTTTGGTCTGAAGAGCTCCTCCAGGTTCAGGGTTTGGTCTGAGGAGCTCCTTCAGGTTCAGGGTTTGGTCTGAAGAGGTCCTCTAGGTTTAGAGTTTTGGTCTGAAGAGCTTCTCTAGGTTTAGAGTTTGGTCTGAAGAGCTTCTCCAGGTTCAGGGTTTGGTCTGAAGAGCTTCTCCAGGTTCAGGGTTTAGTCTGAAGAGCTCCTCCAGAGTATGGTGGTGTGGGAGAAGAGGGCATCTAGTTGATGGAGATGAGTCTTCAAGGCAGGGTGAGGGGAAGATGAGTGGCTTCAGCTTTCACCCATGGTGTTAGCAGGGCTGAGACCAAACTGCACTGCCTCCCTGGCAGTTGAGGTGTCCCCCTCCCCCTCCCATTCTTTGGGTTACAGCTTGGAGACTTCCAGGAGAAACGTTCATCCAAGCACAAATACCAGCACCATGGAGAAGGGCCGGGGAGGGGGATGATGTCTGGCTGCTCTGCTTGGGGAGGTGGGAGAGGAGGAAGCAATAGCAATAAACACGTCGCCTCCTTCACAGGAAGGCACCTGAGAAGAGGTGACAGCAGGGAAGGTGATCCACAGTTGACATGGACCAGGATGGGGGACTCTGGGCAAGCAGAGGCTGTGGGCATCATTTTGGGGGTTTGGCTTACCTGGGGACATGGGGACAGGAAGCTGGTGACATCCCCCCTCGGGGTGTCCAAGTAGAGCAATAAGTTGTCTTGAGGGCAGCAGAGGCAGTTTGGATTTGCAGACAATGCTTGTGGCCAGTTTGTTTTTAAATCCTTGTCACTAAACCCAGCATAGAAACAAGGTTTTTTGGGACTTTTTTTTTAAGACAAAAGCTTGGTTGGGTTTTGATTTTTGCCTCAAGTGTGCCAAAAGTGTTCCATGCTCTCGGTGGAGTCTCCCAGCTTGGCTTCTGCTCCTGGAGCTCCTTCCCTGGAGCATGGGCCAGGTGGGGAGTAACAAGCCTAGGGATTCCAGGAGGACTTTTCCTCCCGCTGCTTGGTCCCGGGAGGTTTGTCAGGTTGGGTGTTGGCACTTCTGTTTGGGGGTCATTTGGTTGATTCTGCTGGTTTTGAAGGAAATTTAGAGCAAAGCTCTGGTTGCCCTCCTCAGCCTCAAGAGGAACAAAGTGGGGGGAGACTGTGCTGTGGGGTGGGGAAGGGGCACCCTTGGGCTGCACTTTGGGGTGGTATTGAGTGAAAGGAGAAGGAAAAAAGAGAAAAAGAGCCAATCATCAGTGGGTTCCCCATTTGGCTTGGCAAAGCCAAGGATTAGTAAAGAGCAGCAGGACCTTGGGAAATAACACCAACACATCATCCTTGCACTGTTTGTAGCACATTGCAGTTAAACCTGGGCCAAAAAATCCCCAGATCCTAAGAATTGAAGACTTCTGAGATCCCCTTTTTTCCCCTCTCATGTTGACTTTGTGTTACATACCAGGAGCTGTCTGTCAGCATTGAGTCAGGTCTCCCAACGTAATGGCACTCTGGTTTGTGGGGTCCAGTGAGCTTTGGGATCCCAGCCTGGGCTCTGCAAACGACCTGTCCCAGCGGACACCATCCCACCACTGTCCCAGACACCCTGCACCACTTCAGGAACCACTCCTAAAATTTTGGCTCGTGTGTAGAAAGGAGATGTTGGGCTTTCTCCTGGAAGGAAAAGAAACATTAAAGGTGGGGGAGAAAGCCCCAGGAGTTGAGCGTGGTGGATCACCCAGTGTTCCCACTAATGAGCCCTGACACAGGGCAGTTGAGTTTTAATTCCTTGGCTTGGATCAACAGCAGATCCAGAGCTCCTCATCCCATTATTCCCAGGCAGAAATACTCATTAACCAAAGCGTGGAGAGGTGAAATATTTGCCACCTGTTGGGCCAGAGGCTTTAGTGAGGACATTGGTAACCAGCCTTGAGCCACGGTGTGGAACCAGGGCCACCACACGGTGCCAGGCTTGGGTAGCTCCTTCCCAAGGTGGGGCTGCGGTGCTGGGGAGATGC
The DNA here is from genome assembly GCA_013400635.1 of Hypocryptadius cinnamomeus. Lineage (NCBI taxonomy): Eukaryota > Metazoa > Chordata > Aves > Passeriformes > Zosteropidae > Hypocryptadius > Hypocryptadius cinnamomeus. Next base: position 27,007 of record VYZP01032970.1, read on the forward strand.
TGCCTGCTCTTCCCTTGATCCCAAGTCCTTCCCTTGGTCAAGTCATGGCTTAACTGAGGGTCCTGGGAAGGTCACAGTGGGGACACTGACTGGGGCCACCAGCTTCTCAAATATTTCATTCCAGCAAAGCTTTGCTGATGTTGGTTAAGGGAAAGGGATTTCCACAGTGAAGGATCACAGTGGGCACCAGTGGGAAAGAGCAGGAGGGGTTAAACCATCCTTAGCAGCCACTGAAGTGTCTGAGATTAAAATTCCAGCTAAAGAGGAAGGAAAATAACTCTGAACCGTTAACCCATCCCAGACCTTACCTTTACTTCAAAACACAAGCTGTGATGCAAGATTTGGGGGGAAAATAGGATTTCAGTGGTGGTGGTGACCCCCAAAGCCCAGGAGCCCCTTGAAGCCTGAGGCCATCATGCCTCCAAGTGGCTGAACCCTCCGGGCAAGGATTTGCTACTGCATTTTATGAATAATAAATCACTCTGTTCAGCATTGTTGCAGTTTTGGGATGTAATTCCCAGGAAATGTTATTTAAGGGGTTTGGTTTAATGAGGGATGTTCAGAGCATCAGGTTTTCCTCGAGCCACCAGCATCCCACTGAATCTGGTCCTTCCCAGAGAGACCCCCCTGAGTCTTTGCCATCCCCTCTGAGAATGTGGGGATGATGTGGTTCCCAGCTGGAGGGCATGAAATGAGATCCTGGTTTGTTAAAGCAGGATGGAAAAAAATAACATTTGAGGTTTTATTTTTGGTAAAATCCAACCAGCCAACAATAGCAATAAGAGCTGCTGGATACCCATAAATCCAGGTATTTTTGGTTTGGTTGTTTTTTGTTTGTTTTTTTTTAATTGCCAATATTTTCAGGCCCTCCAACTGTGGTGACCCTCTGCCCATCTTCCCTTTGCTTTACTCCTGAGCCAGGATCAGCCTCCAAATATTTTCTCTGCTGTGTGTTAGCATTCTCTTAGGGGAAAAAAAAAGAAAATAAAGCCTGTGACGGAGCTTGGGAGAGAGGAAATCCTTGGAAAAGGCATTTCTGTGGCATGTTGCACCATGGCACTTGGAGATTCTCTGGCAATCAGGTAAAAGAACTTGTGGGAATGTTTGCAGGGCAGGAATAGCAAAATTTGTAGTTTGACAGGAGCGATTCCCATTTGGAAACGCTCGATTGTGCTGCTTGTAGGGAATAATCTTGATGCAACATGGCCACCTGCAGCCTCCCTGCATCCTCCTGCAAGAGATGGAGCTGGGAGATGGAATTTTCCAGGGGGAAGAGGGGTTCAGTATCAGGGGAGGGATTTGTAGGAAAGCACGGCAAGGTGCAGGATCACACCCAAACCCTCCCATTCCCACAACACGGCCTCAACCCACACCAGGCTCCCACCCCTCTTTCTATGTAATTAATTTTAAATTGATTTTGACCACCAGACCAGCTTGTTTTTAAGTATTATTGGACCTCTTAAATAAAAATAAATACCAAAAAAATCCCCTGAAAGAACAACAACAACAAAAAATTAAACCCAAGAGTAACCACGTCTTCCAAGTCTACATCTCACAGGTGTGTAGGGAACATGGCCTTGGACTGATGCCCTGGAGAGCCCCACAGCCTCAGTTTGTCCATCTGAAGTGTAAATTTGGGGTTGTTTTCCCATTTGTTTTCTGTTCTGGTTTTGGTTCTGAAGATCAGGTCGTGATCTCCCTGACAGATTTCAGCCAAGAGTTTGTAACTGTACGATATTTACTGTAAGATGTAGAACATTCGATAACTATTAAAATGTTTCCAAAAAAATTAAATAAATAAATAAAAGAGCCCGAGAGGGTTTGGTGGTTGGTTTTTTGGCACGGTGATGTCGTGGGGAGGTGAATGGGACCAGCCACAAACCCTTTTTTGGGTTGATGGTTGAGGCTGGCGGTCTCCAACCCAACCTTGGGTGGGTTATCCCAGTGATCCCATCACGGCCAAGCCAGCATGATCCCATAGAAGCAATTCCTATGGAAAGTGAAATGTGTCATCTGCATGGTGAGCATCACCACTGTGTGCTCCTGAACTGAGACTTTGGAGAGAGGATGGATGGATGGATGCAGGAGACCAGCTTTGCCCAGAGCAATCCGTGCCCCAGCCAGGCTGTTGGGAAGGGGGGAATCATTCTGTGATCCAGTGATTCATTATCTTGAGCGCTGGCACCAGGTGATGGAGGGAAATCAGGGGTTCGTGATGGTCCTGGAGAGTTCAACAGACCCAGAAGGTGACCATGAAATGGCATCCAGTGCCCTCTGTGCTTCCAGTGGAGCTGTGTTGTGGCATCGTGGTTCCCAGAGATGATGATTCCTGTGGCCACCACCACCGGCATCGCAGCTCCTGGAGTTACAGTCTATGAGGCCACCACGCCGTGGCCACCATCAGGCCTCAGGGACAGAGAATCCTTCTCACCAGCCACGCAAGACGCTGGATTTGCTGTGCTGCTCTCGGACACCTTGGTGGCAGGAGCAGAGGCTGAGCTGCCACCTCCAGCACTTTGCAGCTCTGAGTGGGACTGGCTCTCACACAATGCCCAGTGTCCTCCACCCCCTCCACGGGGTCTTTGTGGGTGTCACTGACCCCCGAGGTGCCTGCTGTGGAGGACAAGGGATGGACCACAGGTGAGCCTGGATTGGCCCCTTTGCACCACCCAGGGTGGCAGGAGCCACTCGGTGTCACCCATCCATGGCTGTCACTACCCAACCCGAACCTCCCCTGGCACAGTTTGTTGAGGCTGTTTCCCCTTGTCCTGTCCCTGTTCCCTGGGAGCAGAGCCACAAGGTCCCCCCTGAGCCTCCTTTTCTCCAGGCTGAGCCTCCTTTCCAGCTCCCTCAGCCTCTCCTGGTGCTCCATTCCCTTCCCAGCTCCTTTCCCTTCCCTGGACACGCTCCAGCCCCTCCATGCCCATGTCGGGAGGGGCCCAGAGCTGGATGGTCACAGCAGCAGCGCTGCTGGAGGAGGGGACACGGGGACGTGAGCGAGGGCACGTGAGCCCCTGCAGCTGCCCATGAGTCACGGAGCAGCCCCCGGCCGTGCCACGCCGTGCCAGGCCCTGCCAGCACCCTGCAGCAGGGACACCCCCTCCCTCCTGCCTCACTGTCCCCACACCGTGTCCCTACGGCGTTAATGCTCCATTTCCCAGCCTTCAGAACCCCTTTGTCCAGGAAGGACCCCAGGGCTCCCCACCACCCTCACCCCCTCACCTCGTGGGGGCCCTTGGTGCTGTTCCATCACGGGGTCACATCCCGCTGCCGGCGGGGAGGGGACCACGGAGGGGCTCCCCCGCGGCCTCGCTCCTCAGCTCAGGGATCCGGGACACCCGAAACCTGTTGGGGAGCATCACGTCAGCCTGTCCCCCCCGCTGCAGAGGGGACACGCACCGGGGGCTGTCCCTGCCTACCTGCCGATGGAGAGGATGGTCACCTCGCTGGGATGAGCTCCAGGTTTGGGGACTTTGGTGGCACTGAGTGACGGCAGCACCTCGGGCCACTTCTGGTCGCAGCGGGCACACGGGGCCGGTCCCTGCACCGTGTGCAGGTGCTGCTGGTGGTGGCAGGCTGGGGGAAACTGAGGCAGGAGGTGCAGCCTGAGGAGGGGGGAAATGGCATCAGTGTGGGGGTGGTCCCACCATGGGGGATCCTCAGGGCAGACTCTTACTTATTGAGGGGGGCACAGCTCGGTGGCACCAGCTGCTGCCTCTGGTGCTCCTTCAGCAGCTCCTCCAGCGCCGCTGCATTTTCTGTGCGTGGGAGGACACCAAGGAGCTGGGGGTCACGGGGCTCTGGCCCAGGTCTCCCCCTCCTCCCCCTTCCCAAGGACCCCCTGACCTTTCTTCTCGGTGATCAGCCGCACCAGCACCCCGATGGTGTCCTCGTTGGCATCCTCCAGCTGGTAGATGGAGCTGGCTCCTGGAAGCAGAGGTTAGGGAAAACTCAGTGATGGGGGCCCCAGGATGCCCTGGGACAAGGAGAAGCAGAAACCATAGGAATGGGCTGAGCAAGATGAGAGGGATGTGGGATCACCAGGGCTCACCGGTGCCACCAGGCTGGGGCTCCTTGCTGGCGGTGCAGTGATAACCTTTCTTCTTCAGCAGGTTGCAGACCAGGATTCCCAACAATCCCATGGCACAGAAGACCGGGACAATGGTCAGCACAGCTGCCTGCGCTGCTGCTGCCTCCTCCTCTTCCTCACCCAGCAGGGTCACGCGTGTCCCGTTGGTTCCCGGTGCCCGGCCCGGCATTTCGGGGCTGCGGGCTCGCCGCCGGCCTGCCGGGAGGACGGGATCAGCCTCAGAGAGGGGCTTTGCTGGGATTAAACCCCATTTCCCCGCACCAGGCTTGGACAGCAGGGAAGCAGAAGCCGCTTGTGTCGCGAGCAGAGGTGTCCTCAGCTGCCAGGACATCCCCAGGGTGACACCTCCGGCTCCAGCACCCACCTGGGCACCCCGGGGTGCTGCGGGGAGCAGCGGCGCAGGGCAGGCACCGGCCCCGGGGCTCCCTCTCCCCTCCGGGGCTGTGAAACCTGCGGGGTGGGAGGGGAGGGTCAGGACACGGCCCCCGAGCCCGGGCGGGGCTGGGGCTCGGCTCCCCGGCTGGGCTCACCCCGGCAGGCAGCCTCCGCAGCGGCTGTCGCTCGCCGCCGTCCCCGCTGCCACCAGGACCCTGTTCCCGGCCCGGCACGGCGTGTGAGCGGCGCAGGACGCGTCCCCCAGCGAGAAGGTGCCGGGGGGACAAGCTCGGCACGACCCCGCTGGATCCTGCGGTGCGGGAAAGGGGGTGAGCGATGCGCGGGTGCCGCAGCCTCCCTGCGGCTGGAGGTGCCGCAGCTGGGCTCGGCTCACCCCGCTGGGCTCGGCTCACCCCGCTGGGCTCGGCTCACCCCGCTGGGCTCGGCTCCGGGCGGGCATCCCGCTGTGCCCCGCTCCGTGGCACCGCAGCTCCCGGCGCCCTGGGCAGCTCCGCTCAGCACCTGCGGGAGATCAGAGCGCTCAGCGCCGCCTGCTGCGGCCGCCCCTGCCGGCAGCGCTGGGGCACGGTGGCACGGTGGCACATGCCACCCTCTCGCTTGCCCCACAGCCAGCGGATGGCCTTCTCCAGCGGGGTGAGGGATACGAGCTCACTGGATGCGGCAGGACGGATGCAAACCCATCCCCCTGCCCTGTGTGGTGACAGGAGCAGAAGAGAAGCTGAGGGATGGAATGGGATGGGACAGACGAGGCCACACTCACCCCCAGGACGGTGACAAGCCACCAGTGCATCCCGCTCCTCTTCATCACCCAGGGGGACCTGCCCAAGAGGGACCACTGGGGTCATCATCCAGGGAAAGTCCCACTGGAGAAGTAATTTGGGGGCCCTTTTTCTCCCCGCTGGGATGCTGCCTAAATATCCCTAGAGCAGCAGTCCTGAGCCATCCCCCAGAAAGTTATTTCAGAGATTTTATGGAATGCCCAGCATCACCCCTTCCCTTGGAGATCCCAGCTGCACCCCAAACTGGAGAGGGACCAACCTCAGCAGTGGAGTCACACCATTACGCAAGGAGCAGATGATGCTAAACAAAGTTAAAGGTTTTTCCTGCTCCGGAGGAAATCCTTTTGCATCTGTCACAAGGAAATGAAGTCACTAAAAATAAAATTAAAAATATTTAAATAAAATCTCGAACAAAACAAGAGGTGTTTCCCAGAATCTCATCCCCTCTCTTCGGGCTCAGCAATTGGTTGTTAAAATTAAAATCTATGCTGACAGCACAGGGGAAGGAAGGAAAAAATAAATAACAACCCAAACCCGGATCCAGCCTCCGCATGGAAATCCTGCCGCCTGCATGGAAATTCCCCCCCGGTCGTCACGGTCCTGTGAGAGCCCTGGCAGAGCTTCATTACAGCCTGTGCCTGACGAGTTTCTCCTAATTAGTGGCCAGCAGCACGCCGAGATGCAGCTAATTACACGAGAGGGGGGTCCTGGGGGTGAGCGGGGCTGAGGCTGCTGTTTATGGGATGTGGGTTGGGACACCCAAAATGAGCAGAACCCAAAATGAGCAGAACCCAAAATGAGCAGAACCCAAAATGAGCATCCTCCGCGCTCCAGTTTCCTCCCAGTACAGGAGCACTCCCACAGCATGCCAGTACAGGGCCAGCCCAGCTCCTGAATCCCCCAGGGATTTGGGATGTGCCCCTCGAGCACAAAGGGATGGTGGTACCCTGTGCAAGCTCTCCACCCTACAATCCAATAAAACTCGAGTTTAAACCTAAAGTGAAGCATTTTAATTCTCCGGGGCTGTGCAATCCAAGCACTTTGGGGACACACTGAGATGTCTGGGGACCAGCTCTGCTGGGGCCTCAGGAGGGGACAGGAAGGTCCCACCGTGGCTGAGGGACCACGAGCATTCCAGATCAGGATAACTGGATCTAAACACCACCAGGAGCAAGGGTAAAGCTGATTTGAGGCCAAGCTTAATCCAGGGATTAAGGGCATCCCTCAGATGAACAAAATGGTGCCTTAGGGATGCAGAAGGTGCAGGGAGCAGAGGGTGCCAGCTCCTGGTTGGCACTGGAGCTTTGCCCAGGACTCAGCACCCGCTATGGGGGGCAGCTTGGGGCCATCCCAAGTGGGGATGGGGTATGCAGGCACAAATCCCCAGCTGGTGATGCCGGGAAGCCCAGCTGCCCTGACACTCTCCTCAAACCGACAGAATTTGCCCGTCCAAGAACCAGGGGAAGCCAAAAATAACCCCACCAGTGCCAGATCCGGCTGCTTTTGGGGACACTCCAAGCCCCGAGCCCCACCTGACCGGTGCATCAATGCCAACACACCAGAAGAGGCGACTCGGCTTTGGAAACCTCCCCAGATCCCTCCGGATCACATGAGCCGCTCATTCCCAGCCCCCCTGAATAGAATCTGTAACCCAAAACCGCCCGCCGGGATTCCAGCCAGGGCTTCCCCTCCCCGTGGGGGAACAGGGTTTCGGCCGACGGCTCCTGCAGACAAACGGAGGGAAAAAGGAGCAACTGTTCGGAAAAACTTCGGGGAACAGCTGCTGGAGACAGCCTCGGACAAGGAGGGGATTGTCCGGCAGATGGAGCGAAACTCGGCGTTATCGCGCTCCCGGGCCCCGCGGGAGCTGTGGGAACGACGGAGCCGCCACAAAATTCCAGCGTTAAAGTCCAACCATCCCCGGGGGAGCGCTGGGGCGGCGCACAGCCCCGGCAGAGGCACGTCCCGGCCCCGCTCCGGGTGCAGCCCCGCGCCGCAGCATCCCGCAGCATCCCCGGCCCTGGGCTCCGAGCCCTGGGATTTTCCAGCTCCGGCAAAAATAAAAAAGGGGGAAAAAAACCCCAAAAACAGTGAGACCCGACACGGCTGCTACCTCTTCTCCCAGGCAGCTGCTGCTGAGTATTCCTTAACCTACTTTTCCTCCTCTCCACCCTTTATTTTAACCTACTTTGGCGCTGCAGCAGCCGCAGCCTCCCGGACCCGCGGGGCGCCCCCCACTCCCGGCGGGGCTCCCCCAGTGCTCAGGGATAAGGCCGAGACAAAAACAGCAAAGCGCAAAGCGGGGGTCGAGCACCCCAAAAAGCACCAGACCCCCTCCTCCTCGCACATCCCAAAGCTGCAGAAACCCCAACCCCAGAGCCCCGCATGGGGGAGCGGCCTTTAACGGGGAGCGGCCCGAGCCCCCCGGGCAGAGGGGGTGTCCCAGTGCCGGGGGTGTCCCCGGGGTGTCCCCGGGGTGTCCCCTGGGTGTCCCCTACCTGTCCCCGCCGCGGAGCCCCCGGGCTCCCCCCGGGGCGGCCCCGTCGCTCCCGCCTTCTCCTTATGAATGAACCCGCGGGCGCGCGGCCCCGCAAACCCCGCCCCGTTCCGTGACGTCATATAAAGAGGCCACGCCCCCCTCTGGCACCGCGGCAGCGCCACCTCCCGGCCGCGGCGGGGACTGCGGGAATTGCCAATCCCGGCCCGGGGCGGGATTTGGGACAGGCTTTGGGATGGGCTTTGTCCCACCCGCGGGGAAAACGGGAACAACCGGATCGCGGTGGGTTTTACCTGCCCAGCAGGAACTTAAATTAAAAAGAAAAATGTTGGGTTTTTTTTCTTCCCCATTTGGGCTCGCAGGGGGCATCCACAAGTGCTGTACCCCGCTTTCCTACCTGTCCTACAGCACACCATGCCTTGTCCTGTTCCCTAGGGGACAGTTTTCCCACACTGGGGACACCCGGTTGCCGTCAGGCCCCGTGTTCCTTCTATTCCCCTCGGTTTTCCCCAGGACGTCCTGGTGTCCCCTGTTCGGCTGTTTGTCCACCCGGGGAGTGCCCCGTCCCGATGCTCTGTGGCACAAGGGAGGGATATCCTGATATCCCCCTCAGGGTTATCCAGGACAGAATAACTGCACCCCAGTGGTGGAAACGGCTTCTTCCTCCCACCGGGGTCTTCATCACCAGTGACACCAGCGGGTGGTGGGAGCCGTGCCCCTCCTCACCCTGTCCCTGCCACCCCATCCCGAGGTGAAGGACGAGACCACGCTGGGATCATTCTGGCACGGGTGACCTTTAATAACAAAGAGCCCCCGAGTGACCGAAACCCCCCCCACCCCTTTCCCAAAATATCCTCATCATCCCAAATATAGCACACACCCACTCACCCCGCTGACGGACAGACGGATGGCTCCATGTGGGATGGCAGCATTCCCGTCACTCACCCAGCTGTGTGCGACTGGGGACACCCTGATTCATCCCTGCCACCACGGTTGTCACGTCTCCCATGGGGACAACAGGGTGTCCCAATCTGGGAGCACTGATCTCGCCTGGATCCTGGGGTGAAAGCAGGAAAATGGGGGAGAAAAGGGGCACATGGGGGAGGGTTGGTCCAGCACAGTCTCATTTTTAGGGTCCCCCACACTGTCACCCCATTTTAAGGGTGGGGGGACAGCCCTGCTGGCTGAAGATGATTGTTCTTATCCAGAGATGCTTCAAACGGCAGCAGCGCCTTCATCCCACTTCCCAGGCTGCAAAATCCCACTGGGGATCACAGAGAAGGAGGCGGGGGGCACCCAAATTTCCTTCCCTCCTCCCCTCCATCAGCTCCCCCCTCCACCGGGGTCAGGCTCTCCCTCGGGGCGATGCACCGGAGAGTTTTAACCCCTCGGCTCCGGAGTGGAGGCACCGGCGAAGATGCCCCTGGCTCCCCCCCCCAAAGCCCCCAAATAAATAAGGATGTTTATATATATATAATATATATATATATTTAAAACAAACGAACAAACAAACAGAGCTATCTGGGTGCTGGCGATGGAGCGAGCGGGTTAGCGGGAGGCCCGGGCCGGGGGGGACACCGCGGGCGGATTGTCCCTGGGGTGGCCCCGCGGCGTGGCCGGGGGTCCCGGGGGCCGGGGGGGTGACGGGCCTGCGCCCCCCCGCCCCGTGAAGCAGGCACACACAAAACCGGAGAGCAAGGCGGGTTCCTGGCTGTC
>VYZP01032970.1:36597-105626 GCA_013400635.1 Hypocryptadius cinnamomeus
TCTTCCGGAGGCCCCCGAAGCGCTGTGTGTCCCCCCCCGAGTCCAGTGCGGCCGGGGGGACGGCGGGGGGAGCGGGGCTCATCCCCCCAACCCCGAGCACACAGAGAGCAGCCGGGCTGGAGATGAGAGGTGCTGGGGCGGGGGGCGGTGGGGAGGGGGCCGGGACCCCCCCTCTGCACACAGGGGGGCCAGCACCCCCCGTTCCTGGCCGGGGCGGCCCGGGGGGCCCGCGGCTGGTCACGCTCTCCAGAGGAGGAGGTGGTTGGTGCTGTCGTCCCGGCCCACGGTCTCGCTGCTGCTGGTCAGCCGGAAATCCTCGTAGCCGTCCCCGCCGCTGATCACCAACATCTTGGGCTTGGACAGGGCCAGGGCGGGGGCACGGGGGCGGGACGGGTCTCGCTTCTCCGCCTCGCTCGGCTTCTCGGCCCCTGCCAAGCGCAGAACCCCTCAAACGCTGTCACCCGTGTACCCACAGCTCTGCCGGTCCCCACCGGCAACACCTCAGCATCAACCCTCCACCGCTTTCCCGAACACCACACCGCGGCCCCAAAAACCTCCTCTCATCCCAACAGGCCCTCCCAGCCCAAAGTGGCCCCTGTAACCCAAATTAGCTCCTGCCAGCTCCCATCCCATCTCCTCCTTCTCCCCATCCCCGCCCCGCCGCAGAGCTGGGCTGGGTGACACCGTGGGAATTTGGGTCTCCCTGGGAAATCTGGGGTTGCCCATGCTGGCAGAGGGCAGTTTGGCATCCAGTTTTCTCACCCTCCACTGCCAGTGGATTTTAACAAGGCAAGAATGGAACGGGGACTCTGACATATCCTGGTCATCCATCACAGCATTCCCAGCCCCACAAACACTGTGCGCTGCTCCCAGAAAGCGCCACGACCGGGACGTGCCAGCCACCCCGCCTACCCGTGTCCCTGGGCAGCGGGAAGAGGACATCCAAGCCGTCGGGCAGCTCGATGGCCGTGAGGAAGCGCACGTGGCCGGTGTGGCCCTGGGACAGCCCCACCAGCGTGGGGGCTGCCTTGGGGGACACCGCCAGGGTGAGCACCACGCCGGCACTGGTCCCGATCCACAGCAGGTCCTTGCAGGCCAGCAGGGCCGTGATCCGCAGGCAGGCGGCCTTGTGCTGCCGGATGATGGCATCCGAGCCTGCCGGGCATCCCCGTCGTCGGTGCCTTGTCCTGCCCCACACGGGGCTGGGAACCCCCCACCCACAGGGATCCATCCCCAGGGGTGTCTGTGCCACACGGGACATGGGGAAGGGAGCTCACGACCCGCCCTGGATGGTGGCATCACATTGGGTTGATAGGACAAGGGGGAATGGCTTCCCACTGAGAGAGGATGTCGGGAAGGAATTCCTCCCTGTGAGGGTGGGCAGGCCCTGGCACAGGGTGCCCAGAGCAGCTGTGGCTGCCCCGGGATCCCTGGAAGTGTCCAAGGCCAGGTTGGACACTGGGGCTTGGAGCATCCTGGGATAGTGGAAGGTGTCCCTGCCAAGGCAGGGGGTTGGAATTAAATTATCTGTAAGGTCCCTTCCAACTGAAACCATTCGGGAATTCCACGATTCTGTGGTTATAAAATTACCCACGTGTTTCAACATGGAATTATCCATTTCCCCAGGGGCTGCCCTATTCCCAAGGACTCATATCTCCTTCCCCAAACCCAGCATCCTAAATCTCCCAGCACTGGATGCTTCAGGGCATTTTCCAGGGGCGCTGGCACTCCCTGGAGCCGGCGGTGGCACCCCCTGGAGACGTGTCACAGGTGTCACTTACCGGCGAGCATCTTGTGCACCGGGGGGGTGATGTCAGCCTCTGCCAGCTGCTCGTAGGTGGTGGCGTGGTACAGCCGGACCTGGGCGCTGCCCTGCAGCGCGACCCACACGCCGCTGCCCGCGCTCACCATGCAGGTGACGCTGCGCCCGCCGTCCTGCCCCACCTGCAGCGTGTGCTGAGGGGGACAGACGCCACCAGTGACGCCACCAGTGATGCCACCGGTGCCCGTCACACCTCCCAGAGTGCCCTCCCGCCACCGCCCCCCGTACCTCCTGTGCCAGCGTGGCGGTGTTGAGGACGATGACGCGGTTTTGGCAGCCGCACCACAGCTTCCCTGCCACCGCCACCATCTTGGTGATGGGGCTCCCCGGTGAGCCCAGGGACAGGGACTTGGAGTTCTGTGGGTCCCAGAAGCGGCCTGAGAAGGCGGGGAGAGTGGGGTGGGTAAAGTGTTCCCAAAACCAAGTCTAACTTGATATGGACAATGGGGTGTGGTGGCTGAAGACAACTTTCTCCAGGTCACCCCTCAGAGGGGGCATAAACTGACGCCACCATGGGGTTCCAGTGGCAGGCAGGGACCAGGAGAAGAATGCCCATCTCCACCTGCCTCTGAGTGTGGTGTCTCCAGCATCCCTCCAGGGATGCCACCCCGAGCATCCCTCCCCAGGCGCTGCCCAAGCCACCCTCCAACAGCCACCACTTTGGGGCTGCATTTTTGACGTCCCAAATCCAACCTCACCTGCTTCCCGCTGGTACACAACGAGCTCCCCATTGGCCAAAGACACAAAAACCTGGTTATCCAGGTACCTGTGGGCACAAACCACCTTTGACATCCAGCTGCAGAAGCCCAAAATCCCCTGCTCTGGCCCTCCCAGAGATGAAAATCCCCCTTCCACACTTACAGGATGCACATGACGGCGGCAGCGTGCTGCATCTTCATGCTGTTCTTCCTGTTCCGGATGTTGTCCGAGGACTGGTACACGTGGATGCTGCAGCAGGAGAGCAAAGCTTGAGGCTCCCCCAGGACTGGCGTGAATTCCATGCAGGAATTCCCACCCCGGGGACCTACCAGCCATCCTCGGTGCCCAGCCACATGGAGCTCTGATGGGCTTCGGGGTCGAGGCTGAGGAGGTCCTCGAGGCTGCCGCGGGTGAAGGAGCCGCGGCTGGAGCGGCGCAGGGCGCGCCCGTCCGTGGGGCTCTCGCCGTGCCGGCTCTGCCCGTAGGTGCCAGTGATGGGCATGAAACCAGGCTCCTGCTCTTCCTCCGAGCTCGTCGTCTCCACTGCTGCCTCCTTGCAGCTGGGGATCTCTTCATCTGAGGAGGAGGACGAGGAGGAGGAAGGAATGCGTCAGACCTCAACCATCCAACACCCTCCAAAGTCATGGGGAAGAAACCACGGATGATGTCACGCCCAGGGGATGGCACAGGGATGCTGAGCCCCAAAACCCACGAGGCTTCACCTAAAGTCTCCCCCATCTCAGTACCACACTGTTGCGCCGATGCCTCTCAACACCTCCTTTCCCAGGCTCAAAAGCCTCCACCTGCAGACTCCCCCAAGGAATACAAGGCAGAGAGGCCAAAACAATGGAGCTGCCCATAATTTTGGGGCTAAAAAGTGTATTTCTCCCTAAGCAGGGGCTGGGGAGGACTCACTGCCGAAGCTGGAGGAGATGGTGGAGTGGCTGGCTTGGCTCTGCAGCGTCCCAGAGGGACTGGGCGAGGACTCATCATCCGTGTCATCACTGTCAAAGGGCACCAGCTCCCTGTTGCCGCCGTCCACGGGCTCCGAGAGCTCCAGCGACGAGCCCGAGATGGAGATGTGCAGGCACGGCTGCGGCGCCGCGTCCTCCGGCGGCGCTGGGCCCAGCTCCGCTGAGGGGCTGCCCAGTGGCTCCGCGCGCTCCCTGCTGCGACCGGGGAGGAAGGGGAGAGAAGCAGCTCCAGCATTGCCCTGCGCCTCCAGCATCGCCCTGCACCTCCAGCATCGCCCTGCGCCTCCAGCATCGCCCTGCACCTCCAGCATCGCCCTGCGCCCGCCGGCGCCGCGGGGCCGGGGCATGTCCTACCTATAGGCACGCTTGAGGCCGGGCACGGAGGCGATGCAGAGGATCCTGGCGGAGCAGACGGCGATGCAGGCCTCCACCGTGGGCTCCTTGCGGATGCTCAGCAGGCAAACCTGCCCCACGTAGCCGTCGCTGTTGCAAACCCAAACCTCGTGCGAGCTCTCCGGGCTGCCGTGGCTGGGAGAGGCGCAGGAGAACTGCAAGGGAGCGGAAGAGCGGGTTATTCAGGAGCTGTCAGCATCTGGTAGCAAGAGCACTGGGATGGGGAGGACCCGTGGGATGCCTGAGCCCAGACTTTGAGTACCTGCATCCCACTCCGCGTCTTCATGATGGGGATGGCTTTGAGGAACTCCGGGTCCAGGCAGTTTTTGCTGGAAGCTGGGAAAATCAGATTGGGGGATCAAGAAGTGATGGAGGGAAGGAGTCTACCGAAGCGGGGTGGGGGGGATGCCAAGCCCACCACCACATCCAGCTCCCCCCTCCCTGCTGTTACCCAGCTTTTTCTTGGCGTCCTCGAAGGCTTGCTCGAAGCCGAGCCGGGCGTCGGGGTTGGGGAACTCGAAGATGAAGGACTCTGTGCCGTCAGCTTTGGTGGTGCTGAGCTCCACCTTGTTGGGGGGGAAGGCCATGCTGAAGGACAGGGATTGCTTCTCCGACAGCTCCCGGTGGATGGCGGCCATCAGGTCCTTGATCACGTCATCCAGGCCCTTGGGATGGGGACAACACTTCAGCTCTCAGGGACGGGCCACCACAAGCCACATGTTTGATAACCCCCTGTCCATCCCCTGGCATCCTCCAAAAGAGGCTGTCCCAACCTCTTTTGTGGCTTTAGGGCGCTTATGACCACCAGCCCTGCCACAGGTTGTCCCCTCCTGCTGAGGACATCCTGTGTGTTCCCACTGGGAAAGCATCCAACCAGGGGACAGCTGCAGGGCTGCCATCCCCATACCTGGTGGGGGAAGCTGAGGGTCTCTGACAGCTTGCTGACTTGCCCCAGCGTGTTGAGGTCTTCATCCAGGCGGCTGATGCTTTTCTGGATGCTCTCCCTGTTGGTGGCTTGAGAGGCACCTGTGTGGGGACACACGCACAGTGTTAACCCCTCCCTCCCTGGCACTACCAGCCAGGGGGAGCCACGGGTTTTGGGGTGAGATGGGACACTCCAGCAGGCAGTGACAGACCTTTCACAATGTCCACATCCTCCAGGGGCAGCTTCCAGAGCAGTTTGTACTTGCTGGCGGTGTCGATCACACTGGCCGCCGTGTACCTGGGAGGTCGGGGGGGGATGGCCGAGCTGCACCCACAGCCACAGCCCCCTAAAGCCAGGCCAGCTGGCAGGGACACCCAGGGGGTGTCCCCAGGCCTGGTGGTACTCACAGGCTCATGGAGCTGCGGCGGAGCGAGCCTGACTTGCGCTTCAGCGTGGTGCACACCAGCAGGTCCGTGAAGAGGAAGAAGGAGCGGTCCTTCTTCCCACCCACCGCCTTCTGTGGAGCAGTGGGAGACACCAGGGGGTCAGTGAGCATCCCTCCTCTGTGCCAGTGCTGGGAGAGGGCCCTGCCTCAGTTTCCCCATGTGCTGCCTTGCCCTTCCATCTGTCCGTTCCATCCATCCATCCATCCATCCATCCATCCATCCATCCATCCACAACCTCCCAGGGGCACACAGGCACCCCATGACCTGCAATCACAGCCTCCCACTGCCCACTCAGAGGGGTCCCACGGCCCCACAGACCCCACTCTTACCACTTCCACGACCATCTCCTGGCGCAGGAACTTGCGGAGCGGAGCCTGGAGCTGTGGGGACAAGGAGACCCGTGGTTGGGAAGCCACCACTGCAGGGAGCTTTGTGGCCTTCATCCCCACCCCTGCATCCCCCAGCTCAGAATTGGAACCCCAGTCCCTTCCCAAACCCCCAGGGGCCCACCAAGACCAAATGATGACGGGGAAAGCTGGACCTGGAGGAGCAAACAAGTGACCCGGCCTGGGGTGACCCAAAAGAGCAGAAATGAGGACATTTTGTGGAGAAGGAAAGAGTGAGCCCATCCAAGGCCCCCCACACGTACGTCCTCCATCCCTTCGATGTGGGACTCAATCTCCTGCACGATCCGGGCGTTCCTCTCCACCTCCTCGGCGCTCTTCATGCCCTTGTTGATCCTCTCGGCCACCTGCTTGATGTTGCGCTGGGCGTCGATGAGGAAGGGGTGGTCGGGGTGGTCCTCTGGGGTGTGCTTCAGCAGGTCCTGCCGCGGGGACAGAGCCAGGCTGTCACCTCTGGCAGCGCCTGGACACCGGCAGTGTCATTGCCCGAGCCCCTCGCATGCTGCTCTGGCTGCTGGGGATGGAAACCAGCCCCGAGGAGGGGGTGGTTTCTGCAGGAGGGCAGAGCCGTGTGCTCATCTGGGGACACCAACTTTGTGGCAAGGGGTGGGAAAAGGGGTCAGGAGAGACCTGAGAGCCCTGAAAGCTGTGTGGAGGCGAGGAGGAGCCGTGGCCTCCCCCCCTGCTGGTGTGACACTGCCACCCCGGTGTCACCCACCTTCACCAGCAGCTCGTATCGCGGGATCCTCTGCACAGGCTTGATCATCAGGTCAGACAGGGCCTGCTTCTCCTTGTTCTCCCGCATGCTTTGCTGCAAAACACCCATGAGGGACAAGGATGGGCCCCTTGGTGGGACACAGAGGGGACACAGCCTCCCACTGAGCCAGGACTGCCCATTTTGGTTTGGGGTCCAAACCTCCACACCACCCGTAGTGATTATGGTTCATCCCAACTGACCCTCTTTGCAACAAAACCAAGAAGGTGGGGGGAAAATTCCCAGTCTGGCAATAAATTTGCTCCCATTAACTCCCATCCTGCCTGGCTCTAGATTCTGCCCAGGATCTATGGAGACAGGAACTGGGACCCACCTCCAGGAACTTCATGAAAGCTGGCCGGGCTTCCTTGGCGATCCTGACGGCGTCCTTGGCGTTGAGGAAGTTATCAATGTAGGCAGAGTAGATGTTCACCAGCACATCCTTGGAGAACTGGGAGGGGGGAAAACAGGGCTAGATCCAGCATGGACCATGGGCATACTGGGAGAGCCTGGAAGAAGCTGCCCCAAGGGTTAACTCTGGCTCTGGGCTGGCGCAGGGAGGGCTCACCCGCTGTCCGCCCACCTCGATTTTTCAGCCCTGACGTTTGTGCTCCCGAGGCAGAAACACGGAGCTGCAGAGCCAGCCGGGAGCAGCAGCTCCCACCCTTATGCTAAGCAGACAGCAGGCCTGGAGATCGTCTCCTGTTCTCCATCCCAGGCCTGCTTGGCCCATCCTTTCATCACTCCCCTGCCTCCTGCTCCAAAACCTCTGCTCTGGGGCCGTGCCCAGGAGCGGGCACACCCGCATTCCCGGGGGGAATCGCCCCGCCAGGACCTACCGACTGCACCAGGAGGTCGCCCACTTTCTGCTTCTCGTGCCAGTTCTGCACGCAGTCGTGGATCTGCTCCAGGAACTGCTCGTGGTGCTCCAGCAGCTCGGGGATCTGGTCGAAGATCTCATCCACCAGCGAAGGGTCGCAGAGCAGGGAGTTCTCCGGCTGCTTCAGCGGCTTCATGTAACCCTGCGGGCAAGCAGAGGCACCGGGATCCGTGGAGGTTTCCCCTCCCTCCCCAGCCAGTTTGGATCTCTCAGCCCATGTAAATAAGGGATGGATGGCACCCTGCAGCAGGGGGTTCCTCCAGGGGATGCTGGGATGAGGGACTGGCCCACAGGACCTGACAGGTTTTGCTACCCAGCCCTGCTGGGTCCCAGCACTCAGTGAATCCCCACAGCTGTGTGGGGAGGGGGACAGGTCTGCATGAGGAACCTGCATGGCACAGGATGCTCTGTCCCAGGGCCTCCAGAGCCATCTTTGCTGTCATGAGCCTTCACCACCTCCATCTGCCGACCTAGCTTGGAAATCACAGTAACATGACCCTGGGATCCAAATGCCAGAGTGTTCGTGGTGGGATTTAGGGTGTTTGGAACCAAGAGGGGCTGGACCAGCAGGATGCACCCACTTGGTCATGCCCTGGACCACCACACAAGGGCCAACGAGCAATATTCAGGGCTGGGTGGGTGGCTCTGCTATGAAACCCCTCTCCTCCATCCATGGGGCAGAGCTGCAGAGCAAAGGAATGCCCCTGGAATGGGAGAGATGGATTTGCAGGGGATGCAGTGGGATGTGGAAGGTCTTCTCAAGCCTTGCCACCTGCTCAGTCTGACCAGTACAGGGTGCTGGTGGCTTTCAAGATGTGTGGAGGACCATGGAGCTGAGCAGTGAGGACAGGGCCCATCTCCAGTGGCTTCAGACCTTTCCAACCAAGCAGGCAAAGGAGTCATCCCCCAAGGATCAGGTTCCTTAAGCTAATGCCAGGTATCTCGTGGAGACCCAAGTTAGAGGAACCAAATCCAGCCTGAGGCTCCTAACCCCCTTCACCTGTCCTACTGTATCCAGCACCTCCAGCAGAAGCTGGGATGGACTGTGCCATGCATCCCGTGCTTCCCACATTGGGCAGAGGAGCACAGAGACAGCCCTTGCTGCAGCACACAGGGATAGCAGGCAGGGCTTGCCCATGCACCATCTGGCTTGGCTGGAGGATGATGCTCCAAGGTGGTCCTTGTCCCATGCTAAGTGCCACCAAGCCATGCCAAGGATCTGAGCACCTTGTCCCAGCTGAGACAGGGAGCTGAGGACACCTGGAGCCCTCTGATCCCTGCCAGAAAGCCAGGTCCCCCCTGGTGGCACTGTGTCAGGACAGGTGCCATGGACAAGAGCTCAGGCATTAACACTCCGTGGCTCCCACCCATGTCATCCCACCTCAGAGGATGCACAGACCATGGGACAGACTCTCCCCATGCCAAGACCAGCAGGGACACCCCCCCAGTCCCAAACCCTGTGCAGCTGTCCCCAAAATCAGCCCCAGAGCCAGGGTCCTCTTGCCCCTCTAAGCCAAGGTCTGCACTGCAGCAGCCAGTGGGTCCTTCCCTCCTGCAGCACATCTGTGTCCACCTTGGGGGACATTGTGGGGCATTTATTGGAAGAAGCCATGGCAGTGGCAGTTGGGATGGAGTGCCCCATGCCCTTGAGGACTGTCACAGAGGTCCCACAGGCACTGTTTTTGCAGAGCTCAGGGTTTGTGGCGTTTCCCCCGGCAGGGATGTGGCTGGACAAGCCACACCTCGGCCAGGTGACGTCTCCAGGGCGTTGACCATCATTAACCTGCTGAAACACCTTCATTAACATCTGAAACGTGGGGTGGACCCTCGGGCCAGGCTGCTCCAGGGGGTTTGGAACCAGCTCAGCAAAAAAAGCCTGAGAAAAGCCTTTGGCTCAGGTCTGCAGGTGACGATCCGAGCAGGAAATGGGAGCACGAGGGAACGGGGGATTTCAGGGGTCCCCCATCATGGCAGGGCCATCAGGAGATGGGGTGCAACACGAGGAGGAGATTTTGGAAGGCAAGCACAGCAAGAGACTTGGGGACACGCTACCTGCCAGGTGACAACACACCGGGAATGCCACGGGCTCGCTTTGGGCATGGAGGTAATTCATACACCCCGTTCTTAACACTGCTGTCACAGCGCTCCCACTTCTGCTCCCGCTGTCCCCAACATCCCCCCTGTCACCCCAACCCACCCCGGTGCCACAGAGCTCCTGGCACAGCCCCAATGGCCCAGGACGTGGGGTGAGCACGGTGTCCCCGTGCCATGGTTTGGGGTGTCACACCCCGGCCGGGCCACCTTACCTGCATCAAGGTGCGCAGGGACTCCACGTAGGACTGCTCGGTGTCCAGCAGGGTCATGATGACGTGTTTCCTCATGTCCTGCCCGGGGGGAAAAGACACACGAGCGTTTTGGGGTGAGCCGGGGCGGGGGAGCGGCGAGCCGGGGGTCGGGGCCGGCTGGGGAGGCTGAACACCGGAGGAGCCCGGCTGGCGTCCAGCTCCCCTGCGCTGCCTCTCCACCCCGATGGAGGAATCCGGGAGGATTAGGAAGTACATGACACCGAGCGCACAGACGCCTGGTTTCCTCCGCGGCCGCGTCAGGAGCCCGCCCTGGAGCTCACAGCCCTACATGGGTCGGTGCCGGAGCCCTCTGGCTCTCCAGCGGCTCCGCTCCGAGCGGACCCGTAGGAATTCGCCTCCCGCCCAGCACCCCGGGCACCCTGGGGCTGGGCTGTGGCCCCACAGGAGGCCCATTAGTGGGGTGGTGGGCGGCCCTGGGAAGCAGATGGGTCGGGGTCTTCTTGGCTGCGGGGCTCAGGGACCCCTCTTGTGTGCACTCCCCACAGCTCAGCCTGGGGACCCAGTGCTCCAGAGCCCAGGGCGTGAGACACCCCAAAAGTTCTGGGTGTGAGATGTTCCAAAGGCTCTGAGAGCAGAGACACCCCAGAAGTTCTGGGTGTGAAATGCTTCAAGGCTGCTGGGTGTGAGACACCCCAAGAGATTTCGGTGGGAGATGCCCCAAGGGCTCTGGGCCCCAAAGGTTTTGGACGCAGAAATGCTCCAGAGCTGCAGTGATACCCCTGAAGTTTTGTGTTTGGAGAGAAGTTTTGTGTTTGCAGTTTCTACACTGCAGAGATTCTGGGTGCAGAGACACCCCGAAGGTTCTGCATGTGAAGGAGAAACCCCAGGTGCAGAGACATCCCAAAAGCTTTTGGTGCAGAGATCCCTGGGTGCACAGATACCCCAAAAGTTTTGCATGTGCAGAATCTCCAGAGACACCCCAAATGTCCTCAGGCTTGTGGGTGAGCTCCTGTCCCACGTGGGGCTGTGTCCTCCCCAGTGGGGACACAATGAGTTGTGAAGCTGCACTGCAGCCACAGGAAGAAGTTTGACCATCCTCGCCATGGAGAAAGGCCACCACGCCCCCCGTGGTCCCCAGGGAGCAATGGAGAGGGATCCTGGCCAGATCCTGCTCTAGGACAGAGCTGTGCCTCAGTTTCCCTGCTCCCCACCAGGCTGCTGATGGAATCAAGCACGGAGGAAACTCTTGTCTAGAGCCAGATATTGGTGACGGGTCCAAGGCTCTCCAGGAATCATGAAACCATGGTGATATTGGGAACACCAGCTGAGACCTCCCCACTTGGTTAGAGAGCTTATAAACACTCTCACTGCTGGATTAATTAGCTGTAATTACGGATGGACGGGCACTCAGTGTAGGATGGAGCTTAGGGGAACCTGACGCCCCAAGCTGCCTCAGTTTCCCCAACCCTCACCCAGCCTGTAGCTCCCTGCTGGTCCTTTTTTTTCCTGGAGCTGTCCCAGCTTAGCACCAAAGCCAAGGGTGAGACCCAGGAGCTGCACAGGCTCGGGGATTTGCAGCAGTGGGGCCACGCAGGATGAGGCCCAGCTGTATAGAAAGGGATCTTTTTCGTGGTTACAGCAACAGTATTACCCTGGCAGGGACAAATTCCCACTGGGATGAGCAGAGCTGGGGAAAGGCACCATCCCCGTGGGCAAAGGTGGGATGTGCCCCACTGCATTCCTTACCCCAGCAAAGCCTCTCCGCTGGGGGGCTGAAGATGCTTCGGTCTCCATCTGCTCTCCCCGGGGACGCCCCCACCTCCCCCTCCATCCTGCCTCCCCCGGGGTGCTCAGCACCCTCGGGATCAGCCCCTGCCGCCATGGGAATCGGGTATTTCCCACCAGCCGACGCCTCCGCCGTGTAAATCGGCGCTGGGGGGGCGCTGGCAGCGATGGCTCCGGCCCCCCCACCACCCTCTCCGGGCGGGAGCATCCCCCCTCCCCGCCATCCAGAGAATCCCGGGGGTGTCGAGCTGAGGATGAGGATGAGGATGGAGGCACGGTTGCCACGGCAATCGCGGCGCAGACCCCACAGGTGCCGGTGCCGCACACGTGTCCAAACGTGACGCATCCCTGCGCCCCCGCCTCGCCCCCGCATCCCCCCGGCTCCCCCCCACTCCATCCCCGGGACCCCTTTGGCCATCATCACCTCGGTGCCACCGCGGCTGGCGCAGCCCTTGTCCGGCAGCTCCTCGGCCGCGCCGCTGAGCCCGGAGGTGGCGAAGGCCGCGTCGATGCCGTCCCCGATGTCTCGCATGTCCTCCAGCGCGATGGTGAACTGCGCCAGAGTCCTCACCATCTGCAGCATGCGGGTCCCGGGGGTCGGTCCGTCCCACGCGGCCCAAGGAATCGCGCAGAAATTCCCTCTCTGTCTCTCTGCCTCTATCCCCAGGTGTCCGCCCCAGCCGGAGCGCTGCGCCGGGATGCGGCGGGGAGGGGAATAAAAGCGAGGCGCTATTTATATCGCCGGGGTTCGCGGTGGATGTGGAACTACGGGGATGTATAAAAAGCCCTCCCGCAGAGCGGCAGCGGGCTGCGAGGCTGCGCCTGCGTCCGTGGCGACGCCAGGGTCCCCGGCCCCCGGAGATGGCCAGGCACGGGTGGGGGGCAGAGCCGTGCCCACACAGACACGCGCGGATGCGGGCAGGGCCGGATCCCGCCGAGGGATGCTGCTGGAATGGCTTTGCCCAGGGAGGATGCTGGGGGGAGCTGATGCTCTCTTGGGGCATGAGATTTTTGGGGAGGGGGGACGCACGGAGGATGCTGGGGTGCTCAGCATCCTCAGGGATTCCATTCCTGTGAATATCCCCCTCCCTGACCTTGCAGACAGGGAAACTGAGGCACGCCCCCTTCCCCCCCCACGGCATCACCACCTCAGCACCCACATCCCTGCTGGCCGGGTGATGCATCCTGCCCAGATCTGTTTGGAACGCTCCCCTCCTGCTTCATTAATTAAATCTAATTAGCCGCTCACCCCGTTTCCACAGCAACGGCGTGCAGCAGGGCTGCATCCTCTCATTGCAGCCAGTAAATTTCCTCTTGGAAGTGAGGATGATGAGCATCCCAGCCCGGGAAGGGTGCGTGGCAGAGAACGGACCACTCGGGGCAGGGAATGGGAGCTGCAGCAGCTGCCGATGCACCCAGGGGTCAGGGAGGAGGGAATGCTAATTGCAACCAGGTAACGAGGCTGCTCTCAAGGAGCAGCAGCTCCTGCTCCTGCAGCTGCAGTGCCCTGGTCATCCCAGCTGTTGGAATGCTGGGTTTATCTGGTTTGCAATCCCAGATCTGTTTGGGTTGCAGTCCCGAGCTCTCCTGGGATCCAATCGCAGACCCATTTCTGCTGTAATCTCAGATCCCTTTAGGCTGCCATCCTAGAACCAGTTTTGTTGCAAGCTTGGATCCATCTGCATTGCAATTCCAGAGCCATCTGGATTGAAAACCTGGGCTGTTCTGAGCTCCAATCCCTGATTCATTTTGCTGGTAATCCCAGACACATTTGGGCTGCAAGCCTAAACCCATCTCAGTTGCAATCCTGAGCATATCTGCACTGCAATCTGGGATCCATTAGGGATAAAATCCTGGGCTCTGCTAGAATCCTATTGCAAACATGCTTCTGTTGCAATCCCTGTTTTATTTGGGCTCCAATTCCAGACTAATTTCAGCTGCAATTCCAGATCCATTTGGGTTCCAATCCCAGAACAAAATGGGTTGCTAACCTAGGTCCATCTGGATTCCAGTTCCAGACCCTTCTGCTTGCGGTCCTGGGTGCTTTTGGGTTGTAATCCCAAACCCACCTGAGTTGCAGATCCAGGCCCAGCTGAGCTGCAACACTCTGGGTTGCAATCCCAGACCCATTTATTTGCCATCCTGGGTGTCATCTGTGTTGGAATCCTGGGCCCACTGGGGTTCCAGCCCCAGAACCATCTAGCTGTAATCCCAAGACAATTCCTCTGCAATTCCAGAATCATTTGGGCTGCAATCACAGACCCATCAAGGATTCAAACCTGGGTCCAGGCACATTACAATCCCAAATCCATCTGTGCTGTAACCTCAATCCCATTCCTATTGCAATCCCAGCCCCATTCCTATTGCAATCTCAGACCCAACAGGGAAGCCAGCCTGGGTCCATCAGCATGGCAATGCCAGATCCATTTGGGCTGCAATCCCAGAACCACTCCTGTCGGAATCCTGGACCCATCTGGCTTGCAGTTTTGGACCTGTTTGGGCTGTAACCCTAGATCCATCTGGGATGCAATCCCAATCCCATTCCTCTTGCAATCCAGGACCCACCAGGGATGTAAACCTGGGTCCAACCACATTGCAATCCCAGGTTCATTTGGGCTGCAATCCCAACCCCATTCCTCTTGCATTCCCAGGTTCATTTGGGCTGCAATCCCAACCCCATTCCTCTTGCATTCCCAGGTTCATTTGGGCTGCAATCCCAATCCCATTCCTCCTGCAATCCCAGGTTCATTTGGGCTGCAATCCCAATCCCATTCCTCCTGCAATCCCAGGTTCATTTGGGCTGCAATCCCAACCCCATTCCTCTTGCATTCCCAGGTTCATTTGGGCTGCAATCCCAACCCCATTCCTCTTGCATTCCCAGGTTCATTTGGGCTGCAATCCCAATCCCATTCCTCCTGCAATCCCAGGTTCATTTGGGCTGCAATCCCAATCCCATTCCTCCTGCAATCCTGCACCCACCAGGGATGCAAACCCGGGTCCAACCGCATTGCAATCCCCAATCCCTCTGGTCTGCAATCCCATTCCCACTCCTCGGGCAATCCCATTCCCGTTCCGGGGGCACTGCCAGCCCCGCTCCTGCCGCGGTCCCTGCCCGGTTCGGCCCCGGCGCTGCCGTGACCCGGCGGCTCCGCCCGCAGCACCGCCCCGAGCCCTCTCCCGGCTCCGCCCGTCCCCTCCATCGCAGGAGAGCCTTTCCCACTCCCCGAACGCCACCCTTGGCTCAATCCCTTCATCCCACCCAGCGTGTCCCAGCGGGAATACTGCAAGGGGACCCTCCGGTGTCGGCTGCAAGGGCTGCGCCTTCCTGCCGTGGGTTTGGAGCCCTCGCTCACACCCACCCAACCCCTCGGGATGTGACAGAGGATGGCTGGAGAAGGGTTAAACCCGTCCTGCCCTGTCCTGGCCGGGATTTCAGACCGAATCCCGCCGTGCTTTCGGGGGTGCCCTCTCCATCACCCCGGGATGCAAACCCCGCAGCGGTGCCGGCCAGCCGAGCCCGGACCCCCCTGCAGGCGGCCCGCAGCCCACAGGAAATTCCTGGGAGTGTTTGGCCACTCCAACAGCGCTGCCTATTTTTAGGGCTGTCTAAAATATGAGCCGGCTATTTTTAGCAGCACGGCTCTTTGTAAACACCTTTAGATTTCCTTTCGGACCAGCCCCTGTTGGCTTTTTTTCCCCAGTCTGAGCATTTCCTCTCCCAAAAGCCCAAAACCTCTTGGGAAACGCATGCCAGTTCCTTGGGATGGAGCCAAGGGACTCATCCCCCATCCCAAGGCTTGTGCCAGCGTGGCAAAATGGTCCTGAAAACCCAAAGATGGAGAGGATCTGGCACGGGGGGTTTGGGGGTGATTCAGCAGCACCCCAAACCTGGGATGGGGGCCAAGGAAAGGCCTTTTGCCCCAGCTTTTCCCTCTGGAAATACAGCCCTGAAGAAGGATGGAAACTCTCCCATCTTGATTTATTTTATTTTTTAACTAGGCTCAGGGAGCAATCCCATAATTTCACTTTTCCCTGCGCAGGAACATCAATGCAGGAGGAGTTTGAGCATCCCCAGGGATTCTAAAACATCCTAAAACATTTGGAAAAGGCCATGGTATATTGTGTCCTGCCTCCACCCCCGCAAACAAAGAGGCATGGATGGAGGAAAGTCCTAAAACATCCATTTTTTAAACAAACAAAGGCCAAAGGGAGAGTAGGAATGTACATTCCATGAGGGATCACAGCCATCACACAGATTCTGGCCCTTGTGCACACATCAGTGCATGGAATGATGATGTTTCCAGCCTCTCTGAGGACTCCCCCACTGTCCCAAACCCTGGTGTTCCTCGTGCTGCCACCACCACGTCTGGGATGCTAAAATCACATCCCATGGCAAGGAGGATCTCTGCACCCCCAGAGATCATCCCAAAATTCCCACAACCACAGCACTCAGTGTTTCTCCCTTTCTTTGGTGTAAACTCACCCAGCCATAGCCTGAGTGAGCTGCAGCAGGGATTTTGTCTCTGAGACCCTGTTCTGGGGCAAAAATATCCAGATTTAGGGGGGAAAACTGAGTGGTTTTGACCACTTTGGTAGTGGGATTTGCTGCTCAGGGTCTTCCTGCAGCTGCTGAAGGAGGAGCTAATCCTGACTCAAGCAAAATTATTCCCACCCCTCCAAAACATGCCAAAATTTTAAGAGTAAATAAACACAAGTTGTTTTTCCCTCAATTACAGCTTGTTCCTGCTGCTAGGTCCTGATGGGAGATTCTCTAGGGTGTCACAGTAGGGCTGTGCTAGGAGGTACATGAATCTTGGCAACTCCTTGAAACCACCATTCCCAGTTTGAAATAATCTGGAATTTCTGCACCTTTTCTTTCTCTTTATGCTTGTTCCCAGGGTAGATCCCACTAGAGGGAGCTGGGACATAGTGGGAGCCACTGGTCCACGGGGACAGTGCACGGTGAATTCCCAAGCTTAACAATTTTAACACATCCTGAGCTCTATTTCTACCAAAACTCTGGAAAGAAAAGGCTTGGAAATAAACTGGACCTGCTTCCATCCATCCCAATGCAATGAGCAAACACCTCTGCAACAAACAGCATCATCCTGGCATCTAAAACTTCCTCATGGAGCCAGAAAAGCCCCTGGCTGGCACCATCTCCCAAAACAGGATGATGCTATTCCATCCAATCCTGTATTGCCTCAATCACTCAGCCTCTGGCAGGAAATCACTCAGGGGAAAAAAGATCACATTCTGTCCTCTTGGGAAGTATTAAACCAGGAAGTTGGATTGGGTTTTGTAGGGTTTTTCAAACATAAGCAGCCTTTCCCTTGGGATCTGCCCTAAGTCCCACAAATGCCATAAAGCTGGGGGATGGCAGCCACTGGCATCCCTGGGTACCAATCACCTCCATTCCATGGTGCCAGTCACCTTTTTGGGGCATGTCAGCCCATCCCTGGGTGCCAATCACCTCCATTCCATGGTGCCAGTCACCTTTTTGGGGCATGTCAGCCCATCCCTGGGTGCAAACCACCGCCACCCCCGAGCACAAGTCACCTCTTTTTCCAGGTGTCACCCCATCCCTGGCTTCCAATCCCTCCCTTCCTGCTACCAGCCTCTCATCTCTGAATAAGAGCCAACCCATCCCTGGGACCACCAGGTCCTGGGGAAGCCACTGCCATGGGAACAGAAGGACCTGTGGCACAGCAGAGGGGCCGTGCCAGAGCCTGCCCGACGCCGTAGGGAATCACATCCGGGGCTGCATTCCCTCCCTGCCCAGCCTCTCCCTGCTCTCCCACGGGTAAGGAAAGTCCGAGCTGCTCTCCAAAGAGTAACTTCTTGAAAAGAAATAAGAGCATAAATCAGCAGCTCTGATTCAGCCCTGCTTCAGTTACTAATAATATTCCCGTGTTTATTCGCAGGCCCGGGGCTGGCGATGTTTGCTTTTCCCTCGGCCGTGGTTTTTCCCAGGCTCCCAGCTCACAGAGGAGCATTGATTTGGTCAGGGATGCTCCCATGGAGAAACCCAGCAGCACCACCTCCTCCGGGATAGGGAGGATGAGGAGGAGGAGGAGGAGGAGGAGGAGGAGGAGCAGGGCAGCTTCAGCCCCAGCGCCCGGGAATTCAGTTGTTTTCCCTTCTTGGACTTCTCGGCTGCGGTGATTCATCCCGGGAGGACACGGCCTGGCTGCAATTCTGCTTTTAAAGTGTGAGAAAAAAAAAAAAGGGAATAAAAAATAAAGGAGTTGGGGCAATTTTTCCAAGGCAGGGTGGAAGGATGCTGGGCATCCCTGTGCTGCCCAGGGGAGCAGCAGTGCTGGGAGCAGTGCCAGTGGGATGGGGAACGGGGAGCTGCAGGAGACTCATCTCCCAAAGCAACAAAAATTCCTCCTCTAAATGCACAGTGGGGCTTTTCCTGTGAGATTTTCACTAGAAATTTTCACCAATGGCACTGGGGTGAGGGGTTCTCCCCTCTGCCAAAATTTGCAGCTCAGGATCGTGCTGGTGCATCTCCTGCATCCTCCCTGCGCTGCTGGCAGCATCCCATGGATCCCCCCTCTCCATGCCCCCCTTCCCAGCCGACTGGAGATGCTCACCCCAATTTAACCCTCCCCAGCTACCATCCATCCCCTGGCACGTTTGCAGAGCCCTCACAAAACCAGTGGTCCAGGGCAGAGCTGGGGGCTTGTGGCCCCCCATTTGCTGCCAGCCTTTGCCGAGTCCTGGAGCAACTTTCACCAAATATGGAAGGTTTTTTTTGCCTCCGGTTTTCGGCACGCAGGCCACGGCCCAAGAGCGCAGCTTTCCAGATGCTGAGGTCAGCCCAGCTCTTCTTCCCTCCCCCTGCTCCTTCCCTGCTGCCTCCCAGTGGGCTTGGCCCTGCACCCACCGGGACAGGAGTAATTCCACCCCCTCAACGCACTGGAATCCCTGGATCCCCCACCAGCATCCTCTGCTGCTGGCACAAGGCTCCCCAAAAGCATCCCACCCACCCCAAAAGCAATGGTTATGAGGATTTTGGGGGACAAGGAAGCCAGGGAGAGGGGCACCCAATGCTGGCACTCCCTGCTGGATGCCAGCCTGGCACAGGTGGGTGGGAGGTGCCCTGGCTGCCTGGTGGAATGGAGGCAGAAGTCTTGGGACAGCCAGGAGGGAGCCAGCCTGGCATGCAGGGAGTGATGGACACAGGAGGTGTTCGGTACCCAGGAGCTGATGGGGATGCAGGTCTCCACGTGGAGCCAGAATTCCAAGCACACCTGAAGCCAAGAGGTATGCAGGAGTCAAAGATGATGGATGCTCAGAAGCTGATGGCTGCTCAGGAGCTACCCTGGAGTCCATGGGCACCCAGAAGCCAATGGGGACTCCCTGGGTACCCGGGGGCTGATGGATGCCCAGGATCCCATGGATCCACAAGCACAAAGGAGCTGAAGGACACCCAGGAGCCAACAGACACTCACAGGCATCCAGAGGCCATGGGCACCCAGGAACTGATGGATGGCCAGCATCCAACAGGTACCCAGCAGTCCACGGACACCCAGAAGCCACTGGGCACCCGGAGGGGATGGGGATGCAGGAGCTGATGGATTCCTAGGATCCAACAGGTGTCAGGAGTCCATGGACACTCACAAATCCAGAAGTAACCACAGGCCCCCATGAGCTGATGGCCCCCCAGGTGCCAACCAGTACCAGGAGTCCATGGGCACCCAGAAATGTCATCCAGCTGCCAACAGATAGCCAGGAGGTGACAGATGGATTCTTAGGATCAAACAGGTGCTAGAAGTCCGTGAGCACCCACAAATCCACAAGCTGATGGACACCCAGGAGCTGAATGGACACCCAGGAGCTGAGGGACACCCAGGAGCTGATGGAGGAGGTAGGACACCTGACTACCCCATTCCATGCCCCTGCCAGGACTTCTCCTGTCCCTCCTGCCTGGATCCACGCCTGGAAGCAGCTGAGGCACAACCACCAGTCTTCACCCAGCTGTGCTCCACAGACTCCCAGTGCCTGGTGCTCCGTGGGTCCCCTCACCCTGCTGCAAGCGGGACAGCAGGGATCTGGGGAGAGGGGGGAACCACAGACCTCGCCAGGAACGCCCACAGCCCACGTCACATCGCAGTCGAGGCAAGAGGTGACAGCTTTCCTGCCCTGTCACTGTCACAGCACACCCTGGGGTGGGGGGGAGGAGGGGAGCAGGGGGGGTTCAGCATCCACTGACCTGTGCCAGGTTTGGACGATGGAGGGACGAGTTCCCTCTCCGCTCACCGAGGCTCTGAGCCATCTACATCCCATCTCACCGGGGTTTTGGGCAACCCAAAAATCACCAAAAGGACCAAACCCGATCCCCTACCGCTAGCGACGGTGTTTCTGCCGAGGGGTCAGGATGAAACTCTTCCAAAAAAAAAAAGAGCAAGAAGAAGGATGCCAAATCAGGGCAGGCCGACGAGTCTGCTGCTACTCCAGCTAAAAAAAGCAGGAAACCATATCCCAGGCTCGGAGATGCCAATCTTCCCATGCAAACAACTCCCTTTTTGTTTTTTTTGGAGAGTATCGGAGGGCTCGGGAACAGGCAGTCACAAATAGCAACTCCACGGCACCACCAAGGAAACCTTCTCCAGCCCCGGGGACCATGCAGGGATGCTGGTGACCCCACAGCAGGATGGTGGCTTCTCCAGGGGGCACCTGGTGGTGGCTGTCCCCTCACTGGGATGGTGACTCCTCCAGAGGAAACCTGGTGGTGGGTACTACCACGGGTGTCCTTTTCCCAGCACATCCATGCAGAGATGTCCTGGTGGGGCTTACTGGTGTCCTGGATGTCACTGGTGGGGTAGAAGGTGATGGTGGCCATCTCCTGGCTCCCAAAAAGGGACATGCTGGGGTTTCTAGGACAACGCAGGACACGGGGGTCACACAAGCCTAACATCGCTCCCTCCAATCCTTCCACCACTCAGATTAAAGGGATTCTACTCAAAATACCCTGCACAAGGTACAGGGGAGCACCAGGCTTGGGGACAGCCCCCAGCTGCACCCAGGCATGGCAGTCATGAGGGCAGGAACTAGGATCAGCCTCCCGTTCCCCGGAAGCTGAGCAGCTCCAACGGGAATTTGCACAGAGAGTGAGTTACTGGAATACTTTTACCCAGATGCTGATTTTCGTTCTCCTTCCCATTGGCCAGGCCACAGTTCCCAAAGAACCAAAAGCAAACACACTATTTTTAGAGAAGAGTTCATTTACTGGAGCCATTCCCTTTGAAATTCCTCACTCATCCTCTCCATGGAAACCAAGGGAGTCCGGAGAAACAGCCCCACCGGGACCAACCATCAGAGCTTTAAAAAGAGCCACGATGAGGGAGAGGGGGTGGAAGTGGCTGATTTTCCTTCACTGGACACATCCTGGCCTGGAAGCACCATGGTGGAAATGGCAAGGCTTTTGTTTTAGAGGGCTCTGTCTGTGCAAGCCTTCAGGAGGAGACATCCTGGAAGATGGACCATGTCCTCTTGGAAAATCATGCCTGGATAGCGTGTGGGGACTGTTGTCCTGGATAAGTGGTGGGAATGGGTGGAGGGGGATGGCTGGATGGGAGCATGAACATGGATGGAAGTTGATGGAGATGGGAGGAGGTGGATGAAGATGGATGGATGGATGGATGGATGGATGGATGGATGGATGGATGGATGGGAGGGAGGATGGGAGTCTCCTTCCCTGTTTTCCAGGAGGATGGGAGGATGGGAGTTTCCTTTTCCCTGTTTTCCAGGCCATGCCCTGAGAGAAGAGGAAACTGTACTAGCCAAACCCCACTGCTGCCTTGCTGCCCCTTCCCTTCATGTGAGGGCACCTCCTTCTCCATCCTGGA
The DNA here is from genome assembly GCA_013400635.1 of Hypocryptadius cinnamomeus. Lineage (NCBI taxonomy): Eukaryota > Metazoa > Chordata > Aves > Passeriformes > Zosteropidae > Hypocryptadius > Hypocryptadius cinnamomeus. The sequence goes on from VYZP01032970.1 coordinate 57,843, forward strand.
TTTAGGAGAAGCTCCTGCTGCAGCTCTGAAGCTGTGGGATGCCCCATGGGACCTGCTGTGACCAGGTGAGTGAGCTCAGCAAGGGGAGACCTCAGCACATCACCTCTCTGGACACTCCCATCACACAGGGATCAATATCCAGGGGAAATCTCCCTCTTCAGAAATATCCCTGGGAAATGTTCTAAATCAGAGAACGAGAGAATCACAGAATGGTTTGGACCAGATGGCACCTTAAGTTCATCTTGTTCCAACCCCCCAGCATGGGCAGGGACACATCCCACTAGAACAGGTTGCTCCAAGGCCCACCCAGTCTGGTCTTGAACACTTCCAAGGATCCCACAACCCTTGCAATGATGGATCAAGGCCGCAGGAACAAGCCCTGGGAAGCTTTGAGCTTCCATCCCAGCTGGGTTTGGCAGGAGGTTACCTGGAGGTTACATCACAGGGAGGCCGACCTGCTGCTTCCCTGGCAAGAGCAGATGGAAGAACAAGGCCACCTCCTCCCAGAAGCTTTGGAGGCATGTGATTTTCCATGGAAAAGCCCAGGCATCTGTGCACAGATGCAGGCAGGGTGCAGGCAGGCTGCCCAGTGCATCTCTGAGAATATATCCCAGCACCAGGGCCCTCTCCATACCCCCATGTGTGTATCCCTGCACCAGGGACCTCTTCCTTTAATCATATTAATTATTTAGAAATGCCACTAGGTGCACAGCCTCCTCTTGGGGACCTGCCAATGTCCCCACGGCGGCACCAGCCAAAGCTCCAGGAGGTGCCTCATTAACCCATTTTAATTATGATGCTTGATGGTTTCATAGCACTTTCCAGCCCATGACAGGAGAAGACAAGAAACTAAATCCGAACTGTTCCATCAGGCAAAAAGTGCTGCCAAATTCCCCCCAAATTCCCTTTGTGAGAGTCCCATACATACCTACATGTATCCCTGTACCAGACCCTCTCCATACCCCCTATATGTGCATCCCTGCACTCCAGGACTCCCTGTGCAGGGATCCACATAAATTCCAGGGATTTCCCTGGATGCACAAGCTCTAGAACCAGCCTCTCCCTCCATGCCCACCCCAGCCCCAGGCAGCTCCTGGTGCATCCCAGCTGCAGGACTGTGGGTCCCTCCACAGGCTGGAAGCCCAGCTCCTGCAGAGCCCATTCCAGCCTCCCACCCTCGCTGCAGTGCCTGGATCCTGCCCAGAGCCTGACCTTTGGATCAGGAAGCCAAGGCCAGCCCCCAGGACCAGCTCAGCCCAGGGCTAACCCTGTCACTCCAAGGCTGGATCCTGCCCCACCAGCACAGCCTCAAAGGATGCACATCCCACGTGGATCATCCCCCACCCCGGTGGAGCTCGCTGCCTAATTAATTAGAGGCTTTTAATTAAAGTGGGGGGGACAAAGGACAAAGCAGCCCTGTTCAAAGCGCTGGCAGTGAGGAAGGGAAGGGGCAGAAATGGGCAGAGATAAGGGGATTTTGGGAACTGGGGAAGAGTAAAAATTGGGCAGAGTTTAGGGGACTTTGTCAGCAGGGAAAGAAAAAGAGGTATAACTGGGCAGGAAAAAGAGGTATAAATGGGCATAGTTAAGTGAATTTTGGCACAGGGGAAGGAAAGAATAAGAAACGGGCAAAGATAAGGGATTTTGGCAGTGGGGAAAGAAAGAGACAAAAATGGACAGAGTTAAGGGGATTTGGGCTAAGTCACCCCCCTGGCCCTGTGCCACTGATCCCAGGGTCAATCCAAGCCACTGACAGGCAGCATCACCTGATCCCAGTCAGCTTCTCCCAGCTCCATCCCCCATCCCACCTCCGTGAAGGGCTGCCCATGTGCCTCAGTTTCCCCCCACTCCAGCATTTCGTTGAGCATGGCAGATCCAGGGACACAAAACCCGGACAAACCATTGGAGCAGGGAGAGGAGAGCCAAGATTTGCCCATTCCCACCTCTCCCCTGCAGCTGCTTTCATTAATTAGAGATTTCCAGTAACACCAAAAAAAAAAACAAGACAAGTCCCAGCCATAGCCCCAAACCTGGGGATTTACAGAAATGCAATTAAGAGAAACTAAGCCCAAAGATGACAAACTTCAGGAATATACGGCCAGTGCATGGATCCGACCTCTGAGCTGCCCCCACAGCGAGGAGGAGCTTCTGGAGGCTCGAGGATGAGCAGGAGGGAGGATGCTGGGGAGGGAAGGGGGTGGTTTACACAAGCTTCCCTGGGAACGTGACCCCGCCGTTCCCTCCGGGATCCCCTCCATCCCTGATGGCTTTTCCGGGGTGCGGCTGCCCCGCTCGGGGACCGGCAGGTGGGGAAGGCCGTGTTCCCACGACTCCCCTGCTCCCCAGAGGTGCTATATTTAAATCAATATTTTCCTGTTTAATCCAAGTGCTGCTAAGTCAACAAACACAGCATGACAGCGAGCATACCTAATTTTCCATCCCCTGATGGATTCAGCCATGGGGGGAAGGAAGATCCGAGGGGTTGCCAGTCTGGCATCCTGAGCAGGAAATGGACCCCAAATCCATCCCAAAAGCATCCTAAATGCATCCTGGCTTGCTGCTAGGCTGTGTGGGGCTGCACATGGGTGCACACACTTGTGCTTGTGTGTGCTGCCCATTCCAGCAGCTTTTGGGATGCTGGAAGCAGGGAGAAGTCTTTATCTTGAGTTTTGGGGTTTTTTCCTCCCACAGGATCTGCCAGAGTGAGATGTGCTGCTAACGACCCCCAGGGAATTAAAAGCCTGGTGCCCATCATCAGGCACAGAGTGAAGGAGTTCTTCTGCACCCAGGATGAACTGGATGGCTCCAGCCCCATGGAGAATTGCTGGAAAGCACCCAGGACAAACAGTGCTGCCCCCGAGGGAGAACACCACGTTACCTCTCTGGGCAGGATGTGCCAGATGCACCTCTGCCAAAGCCACCACCAAACCATGGGAGCTGGGAGAATATCCTGGGGGAATACTCAACCCCAAGGGAATATCTTGAGGGTGAAAGATTTTGGGAGAGAATATTTTAAGGGAGCATCACTCCAGAGGTGCCAGACCCCATTATGAATCCCTTCCCAGTACAGTCTGCTGGATATGGACACCATCTCACCATCACCACCATATGAGATGGATGCTGCCATCCCACAAAATTCCCAAGTGGAGGTGGCCATTTCCCCATGCAGACTCACAGCCTCGCAACACTGGCTCTTCCCATTGAGTTAGGGAGGGGAAAAACATCTAAAAGTAAAAAATAAAGCAGATTTCTTCTCTGCTGGTCAGGGATAAATCCATGCTCCCAGCCAGCCATCCCAGTGCCAAGTTATATTCAGTCCTCGGTGCTCTCACTTAGAATTAAAGCAACCCCCTTGCAGGGCTCGGTCCCCCTTGGCCCCCCCAGGCAAAGCTGATGCCATCTGAAATAAAACATCCCAGCTCCACCATCTAATAAATCAAAAGGAGAAATAAAAATCCTGGTTTCAGTTAGGATATGGCTGGAGCACAAAGAAATCCCAAGGAAGGAGAGAGATTTGAAGATACAGCTGTGGTGTTGCCCTTAAAAGGGAAAATTCGCACCCTTGCTCCCCGAGGCCGGAGGGTTCAGGCAAGGTGAGGAGCAGCATCCTCAGGGTCTCCTTCCACAGGGTGGCCCATCCACCTGAGGACATGCTCGGCCAAACAGGGCTCTCAGCTGGTAAAAATCCACCCAAAATCATCGCAAAGTTGGGATCAGACCAGGGCTGGGGGTGTATCGGGGTGTGGGGTCAGCAGAGCATCCCTGACATTGGGGCCATCAGGTACCGACCCCAGGACACCACAGGGACCTGCCTGAGTAAGAAATATCTCTCCATAAATTATTGAGATAAAACATATATTATATAAACTAAACATATTAATTATTTAGAAATGCCACTAGGTGCACAGCCTCCTCTTGGGGACCTGCCAATGTCCCCACGGCGGCACCAGCCAAAGCTCCAGGAGGTGCCTCATTAACCCATTTTAATTATAATGCTCGATGGTTTCATAGCACTTTTCAGCCCACGATCGGAGAAGACAAAAAACTAAACCTAAACTGGTCCATCAGGCAAAAAATGCTGCCGAAAAATTCACCCAAAACATCCTCAAGGATGTTTCACACAGTGGCCAAGAGTGGCCATCCTTCTCAGCCTCCAACAGTTGCTGTCTGGCAGTGGGGACAACAACAGGAGAAGGAGCTGGATGGGAAGCAGAAATCCCTGGAGAATATTTTGAGGGGAATGTTGCTGCAGGGATGATGGATTCCAAGAGAATAACCTGAGGGAATGATGCTGTGTGGATGACAGACCCCAGGAGAACCTCTTGGGGACGACGATGCTGCAGGGCTGCTGGATCCCACGAGAATATCCTGTGAAGAGGATGCCAGATCCCAAGAATACCTTGGGGGGAAGAAGCTGGGGGATTTTGGGAGGATCCAAAGAAAAGCAGCCTCTCTCCACATGGCTCTGCCCCGGCCAGCAAGGGTTACACCGCCGGGCTCAGCCCTGAGGACTTCACGCTTGGCTGCCGGCGGCTGCTGGAAGGGAATGGTCCAGCCCATCCTCTGAAATCGGTTTGGAGCAGGGGAGAGAGCCCTGCCAGCATCATTCCTGCGAGCTCTCGGCAGATCCCCCGCGGGAATGGGTATTTCTGGGCTTCTCCCAGAGCTATTAAAAGCCCCGTGGGTGCTGGCACTGCTGTGCCGCAGCAGGAGGTGATGCTTCCAAGCCCTTCCCGGCACAAACACCCGGAGTGATGGGAACCCAAGGCCACGTTCAAACAACAGCCAAGGAGCCAGTGATGCCAAAAACCCATCCCAGGAGAGATCCCAAAGCACGCAGCTGTGCTTCAGGGTGAGCAGAGCACCTTCACATCCCCCAGACTGCACCAGTTCTTCCCCAGCGAGGATCAAACTTTCACCTATCAATCAAATATTCAGTGCATGCACAAAAATATTTTTCCCCCTTTTTCCCACGCACCAGCATGGCAATGCTCATGATCCCAAGTAGAGGGATGGTGGGTTTTTGGGGGGGAAAATGCAGTTTTGCTCAATAAGGGATGTAACATTTGGATTCTCAAGCAGAAGGATCGTTTCCCAGCCTTCCCAGCCAAGAAAAAGGCAATTTTTGGTTCAGCATCTCAGGAATGGTCAATATTTATCAGTACCTTATATAGCATCACTGAAGGATGTTATATATAAGCATAATACATTTCTAAAACCCTCTCCACCAAAACTTGGTGCTATTTAACCTGAAATCTGCTTTTTCCCATTCAAAAATCACCTATTCATCAGGGAGGTTGCCCCAACAAACAAGAGCTCCCTGGGGACCACCGGAAAGGGCTGGAAGGGCTCTTGGCCATCCAGCAGCGCCTCTGCAGATGGGAATTTGTCCACCACAAGGGACACATGACAGACCCCCAAGGCCACCAGTGCTTTGGATGGGTGGTGCACCCCATGAAACAAAGGTGCTTGTAGGATGGATGGGCACTTACCACCTGTGGCTTGGTCCTGGGGCCGTGTTCGTCGGGCAGCCGCGAGCACCGGGGCAGCCGGGGCGGTGGGGCAGCGGGTGGCGAGCGGGGTCCATCCCCAGGACTGGGGGACGTGTCACCTGAGTTGAGGGCCAGCATGTACCGCTTGGTGACATCCTCCAGCGAAGGAGGCTGGAGGGTGGGGAAGGATTTTCCAGGTGAGCGGCCGGCAGCCGGCGCAGGGAGATGGCCGTGGTGGCCGGAGGGGACGAGCGGCTCAGGGACGGTGATGGGGACGAAGGTGGCGGGCTCGCTGGTGTGACGGACATGCTTGGTGGCCGGGCGGCTCTTGGCGAGGACGGCGGGCGCGGGGGGTGGCTGGTTCTCCTGGTGAGCCGCGCGGTTGGAGCGCTTCTTGGAGCTGCGGCGGGCGATGCGAGGGGACAGCACGTCGGCCAGCTTGGGGTCAAAGCCGTAGCCGCGGCCGGTGCCCGGTGCTGCCGGCTGTGCCGAGAGGATGGGCTCGCTGCTGGACGGGGGAATGCTGGGCTCCAGCTCGCTGATGGCCTCACCTGGACCCTCGAAGGCACCAGGTGCCAGCTCGCCGCGGCGGCTGGGGTCACTCAGCGACTTCTTCTTGATGGTCTTGCCGTTGGCCTTGTCATCGCCCAGCTTGGCCATGGCGCCGGGCTGGCTGACGATGGTGCGGATGAGGCTGCTGTAGTCCCGGGGCCCATCGCTGCCCAGGGACAGGTCGCTGCCCGCGCTGCCCGCGCTGCCCGCGATGGCGGCGGGCTGGGGGATGCCCGCCTTGGCGCTCAGCGAGCCCAGCAGGTTGCTGTCGACGGAGAAATTCTTCGCCTCCTCCGCCACCGAGCGTCTCCGGTGAGGCATGGGGTCGCTGAGGGAGCGGTAGGGCTCGGTGCCACCCTCGCTGCCACCCTCCATCCCATTGGTGCCCGCTGACGGGAACTTACGTCGGCGCCGCAGGCTGCCGGGGGTGCTCGGCGTCTCGGGTTTGCCAGCTGGAAGGTCTTCAGCCACCGCTGTCGTGTGAGCGGGCAGCGGCGTGTCGGAGTCACCGGATGCCGGCCCGGCACTGGGCAGCATCCAGGTGTCCACAGCTTTGTGCAGGTCTTGGAAGGGCATCCCCACAGGCTCTGGCTCCGTGACGATGCCCTCGTCCGTCACGCTCGACTCGTGACCCGACAGCTCCTCCACAGATTTACTGTGAGTGAGGTTCTCCTCCAGCTCTACGTCCTTCAAACACCGCGTGCTCTCCACCTGTCCCCGAAGGGTCACGTCTGTTGTCCCCGTCGTCGGTGCCACCACCTCAGCGCCCTCCACACCTCCGCTGTCCTTCTGCTCGGCAGCAAAGCCATAGTCCTGCTGGGAACCCATCCTGCTGATCTTCTCAAACACCTGCCTCGCCTCCTGGATGTACTGGTCCTGGATGACCATGGGAAGAGGATCCTCATCCCCCTGCTGTCCCCCACCTGGAGCCACCCGGTCCTGGCTGTCCGTAGAGGCCAGAAGAAGCTCTGAGGAGCTCTGCTTCATGGTGCTCTGCAGGAAAAGCCGCCGCGTCCCGGATTTTTCGGAGCAGGTGAAGGACTTGGCGCGACGTAAAGTGGCCGTCAGGTCCTTGAGCGTTGGCCGCTCGCCCGGCGCCCAGCGGTTTTGGGGATGAGCGGCACCGCAGCCGCCTGGGGAGGGGCTGGCACCGCTGGAGCATCCGTCGGAGCCCACGTCAAGGCCGATCCTCACCCCTTTCTTCTTCACCTTCAGCTCTGAGAGGTCTGATTTGAGGAAGCTGAGCAGAGTCAGGGTCTCGGTGGCAATGTCGGGGTTGGACAAGGACTTGTGGTGCTTGGCCCGCTCCCCTTCCAGCCCTGGCTGGTGCAGGCTCTCGCTCCCATAGTCCGGTTTCGCCTTGGCCACGCTCTGGGGCAGCTTGGGGCGGACGCGGACCCCTGGCTGTCCCCACGCCAGGCCATCGCTGGCCCCGAAACTGGGCGATCGATAGATACCATAACCTGCCTGAAGAGTCCGTCCTTGGCTGGGCCAGCAGACTCCAAACTGCTCCTCTTCCTTCAGAGTCTCCGTGCTGGAATAACGACTGCTGCTGCGTGACCCGCCGGGGCTGCCGAAGGGCAGGATGTTCACCTTGGAGACGCGGGCCACCATGGGCAGCGGGTGGCGGGGGACCACCCTAGCGCAGCCTTCGGCCTCGGCATCTCCATCCGCCGTGCCCTCCTTCTTCTTCCGTGCGGCGCGGGGCCGGAGCGCAGCGCTCTGCCCTTCGCCTTCGCTGCCCGATGAAGCGCGGGGAGAACGGGCCGCCGCGGCTTCATCGTCCCCGTTGGAGCGGGGTGATGGGGAGGAGGAGGGTGGTTGCGGTCGAGTCGAGTTATGCCAGGAATGCGGGCCGGGCTCCGGCGGAGCTCCGCGGGGAGAGCGGAGCGCCGGGTGCGGGACGCGGCTGCGGGGCGGAGGCGGCGGGGGAGCTCCGCGGGCGCTCCCGCTCCCACTCCCGCTCCCGTTCCCCATCCCATTGCCGGTGGCCGCCGTCGGCTGCCGGCAGCTTTCCCCGAAGAGTTTCCGCATCGCCGGGACGCTGGGCCAGCGCGGCGGCTCCGCGTTTAACCCCGGGCCCGGCGGCGACGGCGGCGGCGGCGGGGGCGGCGGTGGAGCCGGGGACGGCGGCTGAGCCCCGGCATGAACCGGGCCCGTCGGCTCCGGCTCGGTGAAACGAAGCGAAAGCTGCCGTACCGACGGGGCCAGGCTGCCAAAAGCCCGGCCCGGTTGTTGCTCCGCGATCGGCGCTGAAACTTTCCTACCCGGGAAGAAGNTTTATTTGTTGCATTCAAATAAACTTTCCTCCCCGGAGGCGGGGTTTGCTCCCGCAGAGGGGGAGGGTTGAAGTTTTGCTCCCTTTTAAAAATTATTTATTTAATTTTTCTTTTTTTCTTTTTTTTCTTTGGAGGGGATGGGGGGGGGAAGAGGAAGACGGCTTTACAGCTGCCATCTCGCTCCCGGGCTAAGCAGGAGCACCTCGCACCCCCCTGCATCTTTCACCTCTCTCCTGCATCCTTCGTTACCCCCTGCATCCTTTCTTCCACACCCCCCCGCTCCCACCATCCTTCATCCCCCTTCCCTTTTACAAAGTGGCTTATTAAAAAGTGGGAGAGCAACTTTTTACATGGGCAGACAGTGATAGGATGGGGGGGGGGGGCAGCTTTAAACTGAAATAGGGGAGACTTAAGTGGCATATTGGGAAGAAATTCTTCCCTGTGAGGGTANAGGATGGGGGGGGCAGCTTTAAACTAAAATAAGGGAGACTTAAGTGGCATATTCTTCCCTGTGAGGGTAGTGTGGTGCAGGGTGCCAGAGAAGCTGTGGCTGCCCCTGGATCCCTGGAAATGTCCAAGGCCAGATTGGACAGGGCTTGGAGCCACCTGGGCTAGCAGAAGGTGTCCCTGCCCATGGCAGGGTGTTGAAATTAGGTGAAGATCCTTCCCAACCCAAACCACTTTGTGATTCCCTCCATCCCTTCCCAGCTTTTTCTTTTTTAGGGGGAAACAGGACAAATAACCAAAAATGTGAGTGCCTGTGAAAGATTCTTCCTATTACAGCAGATTCCTCCAGACCCTGCTTTGCTGCTCATCTCAGGGAGGAGAGAACACCTTGTTCCCAACTTGCAAAGCTCTGCAGGGAAGCACTGCCCCGTGAACAGACTTTCTCGTGGGTTTTCAGCAGCGCTTGTCAGCACTTGCTATTTGAAGCCTATAACCCTTTTTTCCCCCCAAGACAGCAGATTTATCGCTGGGGATGTGAAAAAATCAAAGTGGCTGGGGTGGCTGGTGGGTGAGCTGTGGCCTTGGAGACATAGATGGGGCTGCAGAGGTGTTCTGGCCACATAAAAGATATTTCTGGCTCTGACCCCAAGGCACAAAAAAGGGGGGGAAAAAATCCAACACGTCCTGTAAATGCAATTTTTGGGCCTAAAAAGTGCCCGCAGCCATGCCATGAGATGCTCCATCCCAGCAAGTCTTTCTTCCTTCCCTGGGTCTCCCTTCCCACCCTCCTCCCTGCTTCCCTGCTTCCCCCAGGCCTGAGTGCCTCCTGGCTGCAAGGATGACGTCCCCACAATGTCCCCCCAGGTGGCATTTTGGGCAGATTTTATTAAAATGATGAAATTATGCATTTCATCCCCGCTCAGTTCTGTGGGAGCTGTTCCTCAGCTGCTGGCTTTGAGCATCTGGCAAGCAAAGGAGATTTGCTGAAGCCTTCGCCCCATTTCTTAGGCATCCCTTTATTCCCATCACTTCCAGGCCTGGTGGTGCCAAGGGAAGTGCTGACAAGGCAGGGCGGGACATGGCGAGATCCAAAGAGAGTCTGTGTGTCCCCTTCTCTTCAAAAACATTCCAAACTAGTGATTCCAGTATCAGGAACATCATCCTGAGGCTGTTGGATGTGACTACCCGAGCCCATGCAGCCCTTGCAGCCCTCACCAGACTTCTGGGAAGCTGATTAAATTTTTTCCCCCCTCAGAGCTTTTATTGTGGTTCTATTTTTTCGGCCACCTCCTCCCATGGGTCCGATCCAGGCGCTGGGTGCTCTGATGCTGCAGGGCTCCTCCCTCCCTCCCTGGAGCCAGATGGACACCCACAGATCAGAGGGATTTCTCCAAATCTAAATATTTTGCGCCCTCTCCTGGGTCCGGATGGCGTGGCCCGGCCCTCCCACTCCGTCACCTTCCTCCTGTCTGGGGACAGATGGGGACACCAGGCTGGGCTTGTCCCTCCAGCCACCGCTCTCGCAGCCTCCCAGCATTTTGCCCTTCCATTGCAGGACCCCAGAGATGCATCAGGGGGGATTTTGGCGTGGATGAGCTCAGGCCAAGGGAAAGCACGGGGCTGCCTTTGCCTCCTCCATCACATTCTGTGCCCCAGCCCAGAGTCACTGTCACCGTCAGGGCAGGGACACAGCTCCTGCAAAACTTCTTCAGGTGGTTTGAGCTAATGCTGCTGCAGGATCGTGCTCTGTCCCAGCCCAGCTGTGATGCTGAGATCTCTGAGCATCATCCAAGAGCCTGTGACCACTCTGGACACCCTCCTCACCCTCATGACAGCAAGGAGACACAGTGGGACTGCCAGCGTGGATGGGTGGTGGCCAGGTACCTGAGGAGAATCTGTGTACCTGCAGGGAGCAAGTCAGGATGGAGCTGCACGCTTGGCCAGCTGCAGGCAGCCAAGCTGGAGGGGTGCTCAACCCTGGAGATTGGAAGCAAATTACTTCAATCCACTTAGGTGTGATTATTATAAGCAGAACATGAAAAATGCAGTCATCCACATATATATTTATATATATACACTGTATAGATACATGTATCATGTTCAGGCAGAGAATTTCTGCAGTGCAGAGCCTGGGCTGGGCCACAAACCTCCCTCTGCTCGGATATATTCTATGTCTGTACATACAGTGGGTGTATACACCCATCTGAGAGAGAGCAGGGAGTTAATTCTATACATCCTATATGTTAGAGAAGACTCACAGAGCGCTGAGTGGTGCATCCACCTCGCAAATCCCTCCTTGCTGTGAGGGAGCTGCATCCCAACAGAGGCTGGGGGAGCAAAGCTCAAGTCCCAACCCCATGGAGAGGCCAAGCCAGCTGTGGGATGTACAGTGATGTGGCCAGGAGACTGAGTAGCTCTCTGTGGAATGCATCTTCCAACTCCAGGCGTTGTGTCCACGTGTGCTGGCTCTGATTGTGGTGGATCCTGTTTAGGAGGTGACAGCAGGGCACCACTGACACCAGCACGGGACAGATTTGGGGTGTTGGACTAAGCAGGGAGCTAGACTCAGATGAAGGTCCCCAGGGAGGTGACAATGCTGCCTAACCCAGCCCATGGTCATGGCTTCAGTGGGAAATCCAGCATGGGTGTTCCAGTTGCCCTGATGTCCCCTTTCCCTGTTCCCAGTCTGTGCAGGGGTGCTCCTCCACCATTTTGCAGCACCAGCAATACCAGTGAGCTTGTGTCTCTTGCTGGTGTGGCCTCGTTCCGGGCACTGGGGGATAGGGATGTCCCAAAAAGGATGTTTCACTAAAACCACACGTGACACTGACCTTGAGCTGGAGGAACACATGGCCCTGTGGTATGGGCTGAACCAAACCCTCCCCAGCCTTCATGCTGTCCCCGTCAGGGAATTTTTAATTGAGTATGGAGATAAATCATCCCTCAGCAGCTCATCCTGAGCTAGGGATGTGTCCTCCATGGAGCTCCATCTTGTTCTCCAGGGTCCCAGTGGATTTTTATTGCATCGGTGGCTTGACCACCAAGGTGCTGAGCTGCTCCAAGTGAGCAAGGGAGAGAACACTGGATGTGTGATGGGGTTAACACTGCACCACTGGATGGAGGTGGATCACCATGAATCCATGCAGATGGGCTGACAGTGCTGACAGCTTGGGAGACGCCATCCTCCTCTCCTCCAGCACGTCCCCGGTGAAGCCATCTCTGCTCCGCGGAGCTCAGAGCCGAAATTGCTCCGTGCCTCGGTGGCACCGAGGTGGCCTCGTCCTCGCCTAGGAGCCGTAGGTGACGCAGTGGTCGTGCCGCCACTTGGAGCTCACCTTGTCCAGGAGGTAGCGGGTGCTCTCGCGGAACTTGCGCTGCGTGAAGTAGAAGAGGATGGGGTCGAGCACGCTGTTCATGCTGGCGAAGGGCCGCGTGCACTTGTAGGCGATGGCGAAGGCCTGCAGGGCCGGGCAGGGCAGGGCGGGCGAGGAGCGGACGATCAGGTAGATGGTCTTGGTGAGGTGGAAGGGGAAGAAGCTGATGGAGAAGACGATGACCACGATGATGACCATGCGCACGGCTTTGTCCTTCCTCTTGTGCACGGCCAGGCCGATCAGCTCGTCCTTCTGGCACAGGATGCGGGCCATGCTGCAGTAGCAGGCCAGGATGGCCACGAAGGGCAGCAGGAAGCCGGTGAAGGTGAGGGTGATGCCGTAGGGGAAGTAGGCGGCGGAGCGGTCGGGCGCGCTCAGGTCGTAGCAGACGGTGCGGTTCCTCTGCGTGCCGGTGGAGGCGAAGACGAAGGTGGGCAGGCACTGGGCGATGACGATGAACCACACGGCCGCGCACACCAGCCACGTCAGCTTCTTGCCCTTCTTCTTGTGCCACGAGGCCAAGGGGTGGCAGATGCCCAGGTAGCGCTGGACGCTGATGCAGGTGAGGAAGAAGATGCTGCTGTGCAGGTTGGTGTAGAACTGGAAGCGCACGAATTTGCAGGTGAAGTCCCCGAAAGGCCAGTAGTCCTTCTGGGTGTAGTTGTAGATGAGGAGAGGCAGCGAGCAGACGTAGAGCAGGTCGGCCACGGCCAGGTTGAGCATGTAGATCATGCTGCGGCTCAGCGCCTTCCGCGCCAGCCAGATCTGCCCGATGACCACGGCGTTGAGGGGCAGCCCCACCACGAACACCACCGAGTACACCAGGGGCAGCAGCACCTGCTTGAACTCCTCGTGGTAGGTGCACGAGTTCCTCCCGGTGCTCGTGGCCGTCAGGTTGGCCATGGTGGTGTTCCCAGCCGTCAATGTCGTCCCTGCTGGCACCTGTGAATGTCAGAGGGGACAGCTGGTGACTCGTCTGCGTGGTGTCACATACGCCCTCACAGGATGAACCTGGACTGGTGTTCTGTGGGTTGGGGCAACCCCCAGTAAGCACAGAGGCTGGGAGATGAAGGGATGGAGAGCAGCCCTGAGGACGATTTGGTGGATGGGAAGCTGGACATGACCCAACCACGTGCTGTCATGTGCAACCCCCCGTGCCCTGGGCTGATCCCCCAGTGTGGGCAGCAGGGGAGGGGGGTTCTACCCCTGGGCCCCTGTGCTCAGGTGAGATCTCACCTGCAGAGCTGCCCCAGCCCTGGGGACACAGCAGCAGGATGTGGAGCTGCTGGAGAGAGCCCAGAGGAGGCCACAGAGCTGCCCCAAAGGAGTGCCTCTGCTCTGGGAGAGCTGGGCTACCCAGAGAAGCTGTGGCACCCCTGGAAGTGTCCAAGGCCAGGTTGAACAGGGTTTGGAGCACCCTGGGCTAGTGTGAGGTGTCAGGGGGTTGGAATGAATCTTTAAGGTCACTTCCATCCCAGACCCTCCTGTGACTCCACGATTCTAAGCCACAGTGATGGATTGAGGCAGAGTGAGTGGGACCGCACAGGACAGCGTGGTAGCCACACTTGCCACCAGCCCAGCTGCACTTCCCGTGACACTTATCCCGCACAGAAAGGTTTGCACGAGGCCGAGCCGCTGTCAGCCCCCTCCGGCAGAGGAAATTGCGGCAGGATGCTCCGGTAGCCGCCGGCACGGCTTCCTGAGCCTCTGCAGGGGGTGCCAAAGCCCTGCAGCCAGCCGGGCTCAGCCCGGGAGATGCCACCCGCACGGAGCCCAGCGCGACCCTCGTGGGCACTTTCAACCCGTAATTAGCATGGTGACAACGACCCCAGAGCTTTTCAGTGTAGCGGGCTCAGGGAGCCCACCCAGCGTCCTCCGGGCTGCTCTGAGCAGGGCAGGAGGACATCGGCTTTCCTCAGAGGCTGAGAGCAGCGTGGCAGATGTGGTGGCACAGCCGCATGAGCCCCCTGCCCAGCCAGCATCTGTCGCCGCTCCGCCCGGGGGTGCCACCCGCGCCCGGAGGGCAGCAGGTCCCGGAGAGCCGCTTCTCCTCCCTCCCCTCCTCCCTGCCCTGCCCTGCCCTGCCCTGCCCCGGCTGCAGCCCTGGCCGGAGGCACAGCCCCCGCTTCCCCTGCTGCCCTGGGCACAAACCTGCCTGGAAGGGGGTGGCCACTGGGAAGGGGAAACTGAGGCAGGGAGGAGGTGCCAAGCTCCAGCCAGGAGCATGGGGCACAGGGCACCAGGGAGAGAGAGACAAACGAGTCCAGGGGCCACCCCGTCAGCTTGTACCCCCCCATTTCAGGTGTCTGGGGATTCAGCAGTCCCCAGAGCACAGCCCAGCCATGGTGTCAGTGTCGGGGACACGATTTTGGGGCTTGTGAATCAGTCCCCCGGCTGCTGCACATACCTCCTATTCACCAGTACCCTGCTGAGTCCCCCTGCACCCCCTTTCATCCCATCGCATCCTATTTGAGTCCCTCTGTCGCCTCACTGAGCCCTCATCAGCCCCCAGTGCCCCCTTAAATCCAGCTGAGCCCTCCTGCATCCCACTGAGCACCCCACTGTCACCCCACTGTCACCCCACTGTCACCCCAGCTCCAGGCAGTCCCAGCACCCACCTCCCCCACCTCCAAGCCAATAAATGCTCCAGGCTGTGAACTTTCCCATCCCCTGGGTCCCCCCAAACCTCCCTCAGGACAAAAGGTTGGGGCAGCACCCACAGGAACCTCTGCCACCCCCCCAGCGTCCCCACCAAGGACACTGGGGACAAGGTGGCTGGGAAGAGGGGTCCTGGGGGGGGGGGGGGGGGGGGGGGGTNATCCCCACCAAGGACACTGGGGACAAGGGGTCCTGGGGGGGTGGGAGTGTCTCTTACCTCTTGGGATGCCCCAGGGTGCTGGGACCCACGGCTCTGCCAGCCCTTGGCACATCTGTGGGTGCTGTGCTCACCTCATTGAGCAACACTTCCCTTTCCTCTTTCACCCCAGGGAAACGGGGAACAGAAACCCAGCTGGCAGGAATGGCTCTGCCTGGCACTGCATGGCTGTGGCATGGCACAGATGCCACCAGGGCAGGGGATGCTCTTGCCTGAGGGTGCCAGGATGTGGCTGGCCCAGGATAATTTGGTCTTTTCTGTATTTTTTTTTTAATTTTCCCCCTTGTTTTTTGGCTGCTTTTCCTCATTTTTGAGTCTTTCCTCAATTTTTTGCCTCATTTCCCTCATATTTGGCTCCTTCCAAGTGTGGGCAGATGTTGGGGACAGGAAAGTCCTCTGGCACTGTGGCACCAAGAGGAAAAAGATGCTCCAGGTGTCCAGGTGCTGCAGTAAAACAAGGGAAACTGAGGCACAAGCACTTAGTTTGAAGAGCACCAGTGTGGTCTACACCCCTTTTCAACATATTTTTCCCCCAAAACACCTCTTGGAAGTGTGGTCAGGGCATTGCTGAGGGCCATCCCAAGGCTACCTAGGTCTTCAGTTACTCAAAAAAAGGAGGAGCAGCCAAAAAAAGAAGGTTTCCCAAAAAAATGGCATATGAGGAAAAATCCCCTCTTTGTAAGAGGGAAACAGCACTGAATCCCCCTTGCTGCTGGGTTTGGAGGGATGGGAAAGCTGGAGGAGAGGAGGAAAAATCCCTCCTGATCCCAGGGAAAGGCCAGACACTGGAGAATCCCCATCCCAACTGTATCCAGGGCCTGCAGCTGCCCAGAACCCCCAGTCACATTCTGCCAGTGCCCACCAATTAATGAAACCAATTAATGAAACCACACTGAGACCCTCAGCCTCAACCAGTTTCTGGGCTCAGGGCATGTTCCCACCTCATTGTCTGTCAGGGTGGATTATCCCAAAAGTCTCTTTTCTCATCCCAAAACCCCATCATGGGAATCCCTGCCAGCTCTTGGGATGATGGGGCTGGCACCTCCCAAATCCATAGGAGCTGGCGCCCTGCCACCACAGTGATGGGCACTGGCTGGAATCCATTGGGAAATGAGACTTTTAGGGGGAAAAAAAACGGTGCTGTGGTGTTGGGAGAGGTGAGGATGGGGGGATGGGGTCACCCTCACCCCAGAGGTTTAAGGTGCCTGCAGAGGAGGAACAAGGATCAGGAAAGAGAAGTGGGGCTGCTCTGTGGCCAGATGGGGAAGAAATTAAAAATAATCACCCACAGCCACGAGCTTCCCCCTGCACGTGCCCCCTCCAACCTCTTTGCTTTCAAACCAAGCCCTTCTCCAGTGGAATTAGCTTTAATTAATGCCCTGCTATTGATTTGGAGGGGGATCCTGAGAGCTGGATACGGTGGGGAAAGCTTTTGGATGTTGCTGCCCTGGAATAGGATGTGGGGAGGGCTTTGTTCCTTTGAAATCTTCCTCTGTGGTTTATCTTTCCCATCCTGGTCTTTGTGGCTGGCTGGCAGGGCTGGAAGTCTGGGCTGGGTGGAAGTGAAAGCTCCAGCTCAGCAAATTTCAAAGAGCATGAAAACGGAGATGCTTCATCCTGCATATCACTTGGCCAAGGCCACCACATCCTTATCCCCAAACATCTCCTGGCTGGGGCCAAAATATCCTCAGGTGCCCATCTGCCCAGTGGGGAGCCAGGCTTGAATGTTTTAAGGGAAATTTCCACTTAGCGAAGCCTCGGGGTGCAACAATGTGGAAAAATTGGGACAACATTTGGAGTTTTGGGGTACTAAACACGGATTGTTGGGCACAGGGTGGTGGCAGAGCCACTCTGTCCTTGGGTGAGCACATTCATCTTCCCACAATTTGGTGCCCCATCATAAATCAGAACCTCAAGGAGGCTCTGGGCAACCTGGGCTGTGATTCCCTGCTGGAAAGGGAATGATGGGGACAGGGAAGGTGCAATGAGCTTTCCCAGTCTCAGCTGGCTTATACCACTATGCATGTAAATATAAATACAAATACAAATATAAACATATATCTCTATACATAAATACACCTCTGCACATCTCTCTACATATGTATCTCACTACATCCAACCATATCTATGGCTCTCCACATGCACACATTACATATTTATAAATATATATATAAATATATATATAGATCTCCACTCACATACACAGAGTATACACACACATATACAGAAACTTCTACACCTCTACATGCAAATATATGTCCCTGAGCACCTGGAGTCACACTCATGTTGATACATCTCTCCATCCATATATACAGAAATATATTTATACACCTATACGCACATGTCTATGCAGACATGCTCATTTATAGGAATATATTTATACCTCTGGATGTATACATGCACAAATACATATAAATATATATAAAAGGTAGAGGCCAGGCTACCGGCACCCACAGCAGAGGTGCCAAGGAAAACCAGGTCCCTTGAGCAGATTTAAGCACATTTATGTGCAATACAACTTCTGGCACAGGGCTGATCCCTGTGGATGCCTGAGGGAAGCAGGCACCCCAGACCATGGGAGCAGAGGGACAGGGACCCTGCACCAGCCCTGCCAGCGGGATCACGGTGGGATTTTGAGCCCTGCTCCATGGTAAGAGCTGCCAAACCTCCCCAAGGGCAAAGTCCAGCAGCTTCCATTCGGAGTGGCTCTGGGATCACCCCAGAGCAAATCCCAGCCGAAGCACGGCTGTTCTCTGGATCTGACCCCATTCTCTCCTCATCCTGCCTCATCCTGCCCAGTTCAATTCCATCTGTCTGGGTCCAGTCCTGCCCAGTCTGCCCCCATCCTGCCCAGTTTGGTTTGACCCCGTTGGATCCCATCTTGCCCTGTCCAGTCACATCCTGCCCGGTTCGCTCTGACCCACTCGGATCCCGTCCTTTCCCGGTTCGGATTGTCCCGTCCCCCGATTCCCGCTGGCGGCACTTACCGGCAGCGGGATATGCCGGGAAAGAGCGGGTTTACTCTCACCCTATAAGGTCCCATCCTGCCTGGGTGGGTCTGACACTGTGGGGTCCTTTCCCACCCGGTCCAGTCCCATTCTGTCCGGTCCAGTCCCATTTTACCCAGCTAGGTCTAACCCTGTTGGTCCCATTCTGTCCGGTCCAGTCCCATCCCGTCCTTCCAGCCCTATCCTGCCCGCTTCACCCACTTGAATTCCATCCTTCCCCTCTTCGGCTTGTCCCGTACTCCCGGTACGCGGCACTTACCGGAGCGGGATGCGCCGGGAGGCAGCGGGTTCACTCGGACCCCTCAGGGCTCCATCCTGCCCTTTCCAACCCCATCCCTCCCGATCCTGCCCAGTTCACCAAGATCCCATCCTGCCCGGTTGGCTCTGACCCTTCAGGGTCCCAACCTGCCCGGTTCACTCTGCCGCAGCTGGGTCCCATCCCGGCCCGGCTCGGTCGATCCCGTTCCCACCGTTCGCGGCACTTACCGGCAGCGGGATGCGCCGGGAGCCCGCGGCACGGAGCGCTCGGAGCCGCCGCGCTGCCGCCGCCGCTCCGCCCCGCGGCCGCCCCTCTCCGCCCCGCTCCGGCTCCGGCACCTGCGGGAGGACCCGGAGGGGGCTGGGGAGGGGTCACAGCTGGACAGGGGTGGGACAGGCGGGAGAAACAGCTGGGCCAGCATGGGGGGCTCCCAGGCAAACATCTGGCTTAGGATCTTGGGCGAGCATCTGTGTCGAGGCGGGTGTCGGGGGAATTCCAGCGGCCCCAAAAGTGGGATTTACAGAGTGGGATGCCCACGCGGTAGGGAACAGCTGGATTGTCCCGGCCCTGGGTGTCGGGGACAGGGTCTCCCTGCGGCACCGGGTGGCAGCCGAAGGGGTCGATGCCTCCCGTACTCATTAACCAGGCGGTCAAAGCTCCGGCGCTTCCTGAGCAGGGCAATTAAAGAGCAATAAGGCAAAGAACCCCGGGGACACGGGCTGGGTATGGAATGGCAGATGCATAAACAGCGCTGGGATGCTGAGATTCCGCTGGATGATGGGCTTGACCCTTCCTTTGCCTGGGAGCCCTCCAGAATTATTCCCTGCTCTCTTTTTGTGGGCTTGTGATGGGTCTCGGTGGATGTGGAAGGGAAGGAGGTACTGAAGGAATTACCCAGACGATGGAATTCCATATGGGGAGTTCCCCAGTGTCACCTCAGTGAGCAGGCACCCAAATATGCCGTGAGAGGGTTTGGGCTGTACGGAATGGATGGTGCAGTGGAATGAGGCATCTGGATCCTGCTGCGGTGGACAACACAGGCTTTCATCGATCCTGGCGCGAGCCCACAGCCAGGCCAGGCAGCGTGGCCACGGGAGAGATGGGCTCTGGCAGGATCTGACACGAATATTTGCAACCACAGCCAGGCTGGAGCCATCCCTCACATCCCGGGGCTGCCCGGGCTTGTGGGGTTGGGTTGGCGATGGCTCGGTGCCCTTGTGAAATTCCCGGCTCCCTCTGCCTCCATGGGGAGAGGAAAATGGGGGGGAAATGTGCTTTTCCCCAGAAAACACACCTTGTGCAAACAAGCCCAACATCCGTGGATGGGGAGCCCAGGACTTCCCACAAGCATCCGGGGAATGCAGCTGAGGATGGATGAAACTCGTTCCCCCATGAACTGACAGTGAGGGCATCGATCCCACCTCCAGTGCTGCCCCTGGCTTTGGGGAAGGCTGGTGTCCTCCTCCCTCCCGGCACAGAGGGTGTCCTTGCACGTCCCCAAGGTGAACAGCCGGCTGTCCTGCTCTGGGGACACTGTAAATAGTGGTGGGAGTGTTAAAAAACAGAAAATATAATCGTAGCTCCTGGCTGCCTGCCAGCTCCAAGCACCTCCACTGAGCCACAAGCCCAGCCCTAGAGCACCTGGAATTAATGGGAAATCCCCAAAAATGACATTTTGAGGGCTGATCAGGGATAGGAGAGGCAAATTTGGAGGCAGTAGCTGGGTCTAAAAAAAGAGATTTCAAGCAGGCATTGTTTTTATACCTCTTTTTACTCATACCAAAGGTTCATTGGGAAAAATAAATAGGGAAAGGGACTAGCCTGGGTTCCTGTTGGAGTCTGACCGAGTGAATTAATCCTTGGCAAAAAGGCCTGGCATGGTGGCTGGGTTTGAGTTCTCGAGCCCCTGGTTTCTGTTCCTCTGCCTGGATGTTGCCAGTAACTGCATTAGCTCCTGAGTGCAGGTGACCTTTGCCACTGCTGCTCCCAGGGGTAACTGCACCTTCCCACCGCTATCCAGCCTTCCAGCTGCCAGCAGACCCCAGCATGGTTGGATGTAGACAGGAGCCTTTGTGGTCAAAGCCAGGGAGGCACTTTGGAACTGGGACCGTGGTCTTTCAACAGCTGCAAAACCTCCTGGAGGTGAAAAGCAGCATTTTTCAAATGCTGAAGCTTTGTGAGGGCCTCGGGGCTGGGATGTCCCCACCACCAGACTCTGGCTTCCCCATGGAGATGTTCCTCAGAGCTCTCAGGTTGTTCCCCAGCACAGACATGCAGGGATCAGGCTGGGTCCCTTCTGCCTCAGGCTCCACTGAGTCTCACCAGACCGGAGATGTCTTGCATGAAGAATTTCATTTCATCTAAAAGCCGTTTATAACGGAAATGGAGTTAATCTCTCATGTCCTGACAACTCCAGCCTGCTAGGGTGGTGGATCTGGTTGAGCTTGCTCATGAGGACGCCACATTTGATGACACTTTTCTCTTTTAAACCAGCTCAGAGGATATGGTCACCCCAGACTCCTCCATGGACATCTGCTATCCTAGCACCTTTTGAGACCCTGGATTTTTGGCAGAGAAGGTGTTTGGTGCAGAAAGTCTTATCTGCTGAGGTGTACTCTGATGGACCCCTGCACCTTTTTGCTGCAACCAGAGTTCACCACAGCCAGAGCAGTGCAGCCTGCTGGGGTGAAGTCAGACAAGTCCTCTTGCTGCTGGACTTCTGAGGTGGAGAAACTGGTCACCCTCCAGTGCCATGAGGGGTCCTTCACAATTCAGACCTTCACAATTTGGACCTTCACAATTTGTGGTCAACTCTCTCTCTTCGAGGACAGAGCTGGGGTCTGGGATGGGGACGTCTCCGAACTTTTCATGGCTGAGTGGAAATCAAATGCCTCCAGGATGGCCACAATCCCTCCTTTGGCTCCTTGCCCTCCATCCTGAAAACCCTTAGGTTTTCACCTCTCTGTGCAATTTTTAGTCTTTGCAACGAGTCTGCATTTCCATAATGGGAATTTTAAGTATTTTCTTAAGTGATTTTTCAGGTCAATTGAAGTTATTTCCTCATTAATACCATTAAATGCAGCACTGTTGACTCAGTTTGTTCATCCCCTTGCCAAGGGCTGTAAGGATGGGGCCTTGGGGATTCCTGAGAACCCAAAATAACTTCCAGGCATGAGACATCTCCCAGAGAGAGCAAAGCCTTCCAGAAATTCAAACTCAGAGCATGGATCATTAGCTTCCCAGGAGAATGCAGGGATCTGCTCAAATCTTGGGCAGGTTCTCCCTTTTCTGCAGGTAGGTCCATCACACCCAGCCACTGCAGCAAATATTTAAAACACACTTCCCTGTTCCTTCCACTGCAGAGGAAACCAAACTGGACATTTATTCTGGGGCGGAAAAAAAACTCTGTTTCATGTCTGACTTCCCTGATGATGTTTTCTGTGGGGGCTACTCATATGTCTTTACTTCTCCCTTTCGATTCTGCTTCTCAGAAGATCACGCTGTGCCCTTGAAGAAGATGAAAGGGGAAGGCATGTCCCAAGTGATTTATTTTTTTAATTCCAAGAATTGGTCTCTTTCTTACAAGAAGGAAAATACTTTTTTTTTTTCCTTTTTCAGTGGAAGAGCAGAATTACAAAGACAAAGTGAAATTGAGTCACAGTTTTCTCTTCCGTCATTCACGGGTGGGCAAAAAAAACTCCACCAGTGCTTGAGGTTTGCACTCAGCTAAACCAAACGTGATGGTAATATTTTCTAGGAAGATTTTGGAGATATCCCAGGTAATAATACCCCTTGATTCAGGTATAAGAGGTTTTTCTGCCCTGCTTGTTGGGAGATGACTGAACCACTACTTGGAGGTTTTACCAGGAGCAGCCCCACAGAGGGACAGTTCCATGTCCTTCATTCCCAAAGAAGAATTATTTCCATTTCTTCCCCCACCCAATCTACCAGAAAATCCCTTGGATCTGCTGCTGTGCAAGCAGACAAGGGCTCAAAGCTCCAGCAAACCCACTCAGGTCTTGCTGTAGGGTTTCCTTGGTGTTATGGGCAGCATTAGGAGCAGGAATCAGGGGTCTGGGGCCAGCTCAGTGCCCAGGACAAGGAGGGGGACAGGAACAGCTTCCCAGGATGGGCTGGGTTTTTGCAGGGACGTGGTGCTCATGCAGCAGTGCTGGGAGCCACAGTACCTTGGCAGAACCTCCTAAACAAAGCTCAGAGCAGAGCCAGTGCCCAGACACTTCATCCAAACACCGGGGGGAAACCATAACAAGGAAAATACAATCCTGGGGGGTCCTGGCCATCAATTGTCTGCATTTGGGCAGAAGCAGGCATGGCTGCTGAACCTTCTCTTTTGATGTGGTGGCTTGCACGTTTTTGGGGTTTCAGTGGGTGGGATTTGGGTGCCTGTCCAGCACAGGAACATGGCCTGGAGATGCTCATGGGTTCTCAGGAGATGTTGATATGGATGTCAGGTGTAGCTCTAGTGGGTTGTAAGACCATCCTGAGCAAGGAGGTCTGTGCCTGTCACTGCTGGGAGTGACGGGGTGAACTGGGGAGATCCTGTGATGATCTCAATCCGTGCCTCAGTTTCTCCAGTTGCACAAAAGAATGAAAGCCCAGCTTTCAGCTTCCGGGTAACAGCTATAAAACCCTCAAACAGAGTGTTGGAAGGTTGTATCCACCATCTGCCACAGGTAAACCTCCTGTGCAGGAGCAGCAGGCAGGGCCCTCCTCCCCTCAACCCGCCCGTCCTGTGCCATCTGGGACACCTGAGACCTGCCTCAGCCAAAAATGTTCAAGCAGGTCCATCCCGTTGGGGATGTGTTGCAAAACCAAGGCAGGGGCTGAGTTCTGCACCTCGGCAGGGAGGGAGGGAGGAGGGGAATCTGATGGGAAACAAGATCAGCTCGTTGCCCTGGAGCTTGCGTGTGCTGGCAGGCTCAGGAGCAGCGGGTGACCTCACTCACAGCACCTTTCACAGTGTTTCAGCCTCTTGAATTTGTTTTTTAAGTCATTTTCCTGCAAACGAGGTTCTAGTCTATTCTTTCCTATTCCAAGTTATTATTTTTAAATCCCTTTATTCAGGCCAGGAGCTGCCAGCGCCTGGGTCACTTTCTCTCCATGCACGTCAAACCAAGAGTCCTGATCTCAACAGAGTGATGACTCCTCCAACTTAAGGGATAAATACCCAGACAAATCTGGCATAAACAGAGAAAATGATGAAATGGGTTTGATTTAATATATCCAGTAATCCTAGGCATTCTCACTTCCTTCCCAGTATTATCTGATGTGTCTTCTATTCTTGGATACTCAGAGAAATTTGCTCAAAGGAAAACCGAACAATAACAGACAGGAGATTAAAATAAAACCAGAAAAATAACGGGAATGGCAGACAAGAAAATGGTCGGGTTTCCAGGAAGGTTCAAGGGAATCTCCTGTGCAGGGATGTGACTGTGCCCTGCTCTGATTCCCTTTTGGAGGGGGAGGTGAGGGTGCTATGTTCCCCTCAGGATCAACTGCTGAGCTTGGGTGTCCTTGGTCCAAACGGGCTCATCTCAGCAGGGTGGCTGGAGAAGAAGCCCTGGGATGTTCTCTGGAATGTGCTGTGGTGGGCTCTGTCATATGGCTCTGAGTACTATTCCCACCCTTGTCATCCAGAGGCCAGGATGGGCTGAGACCAGGCAGCTGTAATTAAGAAAATCATTAAATCTCTGTTTTCCAGGCACTTGGACATCTGGTTTTTAACCTAGCCACGAGAGGAAAGGCTGGTTTTTCCCCCCCAGGATGAGAGCAGGTGCAAACCACCCTTGGTTAAGCAGGATCTCTGAGCATGGCACACCTTGCGGTCTCCTCTCGCCCTGGCACACCTGGACGTGCCTCTCTGCTCGGTTCCTGAGCGAGGGCTGAGCTGCATCCCATCTCCTGCTGGGTGAGTGTCCAAATGTCCCAGTCTCTGGGATTTTAGAGGTACCACGCGGCCCACGAGCCAACACAGCAATGGTTGGGCCATTCCCAGACTGGGAACCTCCAAAGAGAGCACTTCCCTGTGTTTGTGTGTGCACAGGGCTTTCAGTCTGCAAACAACCAGCACAGCTCAAGGGCTTGGCTCCCACTCTGCCAGCTCCTGGATGTGTTCCTCCACTGGCTCTTCTCCCTCTCCCTCTCTCCATGTCCCAGCAGCCCCGCTCCTCCCTCCTCTCCATGCTCGTCCCTTGCCAGGCACTAACATGGGAGAGCTCCCAGCTGACAGAGACATCCCCGGGGGCTGGGGACCTGTGTGCTGAGTCCTCTGGGCATTTTCCATGTCCCAGGGGGTTGTGCTCCTCCTTTATGTCCCCAGGAATTCTTTGTTGGTGTGCAGGGACTGCACCAGGGCCTGCACAAGGGCCTGCGCCAGGGCCTGCACAAGGGCCTGCACCCACCCAGGGGAGACAACCATGTCCACATTGCTGCTAGGACTGTCACAAAGGTCCTATGACTGTCACAGAGATGTTGTGACTGTCACGTTGTCCTAGATTGTCACATCATCACCCTAAGACTAGTGAGGAAGACACAGCCACACCAGCAGGCGACATTAAACGGGTCAGTGGTGTGGTGGTGAAGGCAAACAGCCTGGCTTCTCCTCCTCCTCCTCCTGGGGCAGTTAATATTGATAGGGTTTATGAATTAACTTCCCTCTGAGCGAGTCGGCAGAGCCAGAATGGGGACATTAAACAAAAAGCAAGTGGCTTGTGACTCACACCGTGGCCCCGTGCCAAGGCAAGCACAAAAGCAGAGGCCTCGGCAGAGCCTTGGGAATTGCTCACTGTTCAGACCCACGTGGTCCTGGAGAACACACCGGATGGGATCCTCTCAGTAAATTCAGCTGGGGCAGGTGAAAAACTTCTCCCCTTCCCAGGAACTCTGCTCCTCAGCCAGTGCAGAGGCAGCAGATCAATCCATGCAGAGACAAACCTTGTCCCTGAGGGCCACCCGGCTCCCACAGTGACACAGATCCCGGATTTGGGAAGGTCCCTCTCCCACTCTTCACAGGGCTCGCCTGCTCCTGCATGGGATGATGCAGCCCTGTCCTGCAGACTCCCAGAGGGCTGTATTTTTGAAGAAAATGAGTAAGAGTTGATTGTCCTTTTGGGTAAGAATGAATCAAAGAAGTTCTAAATAGTAAACCTGTCCTTTCCTATAGTTATTTCCCTTTTTATTCCCCCTCCTGGCTGCTGGGAGGTTTGTAAACATTTATTAAAATCTGCTTTGACATGTCACGCTGAGTATTTCCTTTTGGCCAGCTTCTTACACGTTTGCTTCCATGCAAATTCCCATACAAGGACAAAGGGGAGCCAGACCCCTTTCATCCCTCACAGCCTGCCCAGAGCCCTCTCAGGGGTCACATCTGGAGGGCAGGGAGGCTGAGACCTCCCCAAGGCTCTGGCTCAGGCAGATCCTTTCTCTGATGGGTGAAGGAGGGGGACTGTCTCCTCTAGCTGCTTGCAAGGCAAAAATCCAAAGGCAATGGATAAGATGAGAATAAGAAAATGGAGCCAGAGTCTTTGGAGTGGTGTCCAGGTGATGAACATGAGAAATCCTGTTTAGATGTAAGAAAATGATTTTGCAGCTGTGAGGGCAGTCAGCTGAGGTTGTGGAGATGCTCAAAATGCATCTTGACACAGCCCTGAGCAGCCCACTCCCAGTCCCCCAACTCGAGCACTGGGCTAGATGGTCTCCAGAGGTCCCTGCCAGCCTCAGGGCCTCTGCAAGGGAAGGAAGGAGAGGACAGCCCTAGGAAATAAACTCTGTGGGAAGGGGGGAGTTTCTCCCATGCCTGGGAGGGGACCAGGGAAGTCCTTGAAGCCACGGTTGGGTGTGATGAGGGTGTGTCTGACCCACACTTCTGCATGATGGAGGGGCTGCTGATTCCAGCCCTTTCCAAGCCTTTCTGTGAAGCTTTCTCCCACACACCACAGTGCACAGCAGCAGTGCAGTCCCCTGCTTTGACTCATGCAGTGGCTCTGCAAGGACACAGTGAGCTCATCCTCCTCCTCCTCCTGCTCCCTCCCCATTAAATCGCAGACATCCTCCAGATGTTCCTCGGAAGGATGAGCACCACGTTTTTGTCATTAGATCAGATATAAAAGCTCTGGCTGCAGTGGATGAACTTGTGCCCTCTGGAGCAGGTGCCCAAGTCCAGATGTTCACAGCACAGGTGGGGATGAGATGAGGGAGAAGGCTGGTCCAGGAAAAACATCTGGGCTGGGTGGCTGCTTGATCTGCTCTCCCTGGAGAGGGACCCCTTTCCAACTGGTTTGGAAAGGCAGCACAAGCTGCTCTGGAGATGAAAAGCACTGAGAAGCACCTGCACCTCTTACACTGCTGTGCACAAAGAGCCATGGTCACATCTGGTTTGGGGGAAAAGCAAGGGAAATGTTGGTCTGGTGAGAAACTGCGAGGTTGGGGAAGGATTGGTGGCACAAAGAGCCACCTACTTTAATAAAATCACAGAACAGTTTGGGTTGGAAGGAACCAAAGTC
Organism: Hypocryptadius cinnamomeus; assembly: GCA_013400635.1. Lineage (NCBI taxonomy): Eukaryota > Metazoa > Chordata > Aves > Passeriformes > Zosteropidae > Hypocryptadius > Hypocryptadius cinnamomeus. The sequence continues at coordinate 84,651 of VYZP01032970.1, forward strand.
CAAACCCAGATCAGGTTGGTCAAAGCTCCATCCAATCTGACCTTGAGTGTTTCCAGGGATGGGGCATCCACCACCTCTCTGCGAATCCTGTGCCAGTGTTTTACCACCCTCATTATAAAAAACCCAACTTCTTGTATCTAATTTACTGTCCTGTTTTCTTCTTTCTATTCCATAAATCATCTCACAGCTCACTGCCCATGAATGTGGAGTGAAGAAGGGAGCAGGGCAGGGAACGTTGCTCCAGAGGGACAATCAAAGGGCTGGAGTTCAATATTTTCCTGGGAGCTGCTAAGAGGAGGTGTGATGTCCCTCTGCCCCAGCTCTGCACCCTTGTCCTGCAGCAAAATCAGCTTTCTGAGGGCCTTCAGCAGCTCTAGTCAGCTCCTCCTTTAGCCCAAACAACCTGATTTTGGCTCCAGCCTGTGCTTGTACCCCAGGGATGTTGGTTCAGTGCCCTCAGGGGCATCCTGAACGTTTCACCCACTGTGGATAAGGGGACAGGGTCACTGTGTCCCTCCCAAGCTGTGCAGGGGGGCTGGAGGCCCCTCTCTTCCAGCAAGGCCTTCCAGCACACTCCTGACATTCCTCCCAGTGTATCCAGCCTCCTGGTTTGAGGATGGAAAATGTAGAGAGAAGTGGTGAAAAAAATAGGGGGGGAAAAGGGTACAACCATGTATTGACTGCCCCAAACCACCCCTCCATGCTCACCCAGCCTGCAAACCCAGCTGGCAGGGGAGGCATGTTCTCCCAATTTCAAAATGCCCCCAGTTAAAAATGTCTCCCAGTTTATAAGCACAGGGAGAGTGTTTGGGGGGAGATAAGGGCTGGTACAGACACAGGGAGCTGGGCTGAGATAAGAACAGCCATTGGCTGAGCTGCAGAGCACGGGATGGTTTCAGCTCCAGGAAGCTGCATCCAGGGCCAAGCCACCCAGGACTGCACCAGAGATAGGAGACAGACACTCTCTGCCAGCCCTGGGGGCATGGACAAACCCTGCCCCTCTGGGACTCAGTCCAAAATCATGGATATTCCAACTGGATTCCTTTGCTCCGCTGCCCTTTGCATTCCTGGGGTTACAAATCCCAGCTATAAATAATTATAACTGAGCATCCCCCAGCACCTTGATCCAGGCTCTGGCTCCTTCTCCAGCTCTCTCTGGCATCGTGGCTGGATGCAATACCATGCTCAGGGTTGTTTCCCTTGGGAAATCACCCTGGCTTTGAGTGTTTCCCTTCCCTTGGCCTTGGGTGGAGGTCAGATATTCCAGATCCTTCTGCTTGGTCCAGCATTAATGGCTGCACTTGATGATCTTCAAGGTATTTCCCAATCTTAATGATTCTATGATCCTGTAATGTGCTGCAAACTTTTCTCACCTCCCAATCCACCTTCTTTGATTTCCACATTGTTCTTTGCATGCAGGTTCATGTGCACTGAGCAGGTCTAGGCATCCCTGAGGATTTGCCTGATTCCCTTCCCTTTATGCTCTGGAAAGGATCTTGCTTCATTTATCCCTTCACCCAACAGAAAAGCTCATTTTCAAAGGACAATGCAAGCCCTTAATGCCACAAACCAGCGGTTTCTGAATATTTGGGGACAAGGCTTGGGATTATGCAGAGCTGTTTGCTGCCTACCTCCGAATTACAGTGACCTCCCACGAGCAGCCACAGTGGGAGCACCAGGGAAATACCAGTGCCCCAGAAATACTGCACACAAACAGCACAAAAAGCCAAATATTTGTCCTTTCACACTCCCCATGAGGGTTCCTTCTGCAGAACTCTCCTGGCCCTAGACTGGGATGAAAGGGAGGGGAAAATGTGGAGGGGAAGAGAGGCTGGAGGGGAAATAATAACAGGGGCAAACAAGCAGCACCAGAATTTGAGCCAGAGCCTGGACAGTGAACTCAGCTCCTCTTTGTGATGTTTCCTAGGACACCAAATCTTCTTCCCTGCTAGTTTTAATGGATTGTTTTAACCAGGAATTAATGTGTGCTGCTGATACCGATGCCACACTTCTCACCACCAGCCAGTGGCAATTTGTGTGTTTGCACTTGGGACAAAAAGTGTCAAAGAACTGCAAAAGGGGTGATGAAATACAGATCAGAAATCCCAAGAAGCTTGGAAAGAGGAGTTGGTGCTTCAGCAATGTCTCTAATGATGGGTATCCATCCACTGGGTGCAGAGGAGCTGCTTGTCTCAGTTTGGAGACTGGGAAGCGACAACTCCCAATGTTTCAGCTTTCTGGCCCCTATGGGGACAAGGGACCCTAAAAAATCCTGGGAAAATCTGTGATAAGAAGATAAATAGAGAGAATATGCAATAGCAGAACATGTATTACTCTTGTGTTCTCAGAGCTGGCTGTATTTGATTTTGGATGGGCTGATGATGGCTTCCATAAGACAGCAGGTGTTCATGAGCACACTGGGGTGTGTTTCAGAGAATCATGGAATTATTTGAGTTGGAAGGAACTTTAAAAGACCATCTTGTTCCAGCCCCACACCATGGGCAAGGACACCTCCTGCTAGGCCCCAACCCAGTCCAGCCTGGCCCTGAACACTTCCAGGGATTCTGGATGAAGCACCAAGGGTTTCATCTGCCTCTCTCTGAGCACACTTCAGGCCCTTCCCACCCCTGCCTGCGTGGTGAGGGCAAAGCCTGGTAAGAGGTGACCCCCAGGTCAGTCTGCCCTGAACTTTGTGTCCCAGCTGTCCCTGTGGCTTCCCAGCTGGCACAGCCTGGTCCATAACCAGGGACAAGGAGCCACCTCACTGCTACCACAAGATCAGGAACTGCTCCCTCTCCATCCTCCTTCCCTCTGGGCTCTGGAGAATTTACATATTTGCTCTCTGGATTATGTTCATACCCTCAGGCCACACGGAACAACAGCAAGGAGGAGAGCTGGTGTAGGGGAATGGCATTTAGGGGACAAAGGAGATGTCCCCATCCTTGTTCTCCATGAAGATGGAAAGGTTAGGAAAGGGGTTCATCTCTGAGGACCCCCAAGATATCCACAGGGGATTTTTATCTCTTCACGTGTGCTCAGCCAAGCAAGGAGTTGCACACTTGGAAAAAGGATCTAGCTGCATATCAGGGGCATCTGCTGTGCCCATAACATTTCAGCAACACAAAGAGGGACTTTGCACAAGACAGCACTTTTCCACCCTTGTGTGAATTCACAGATTTTGAGCTTTCCTGGGCAAGAAAAAAGGCTGTGTCTTGTTTTAGGGATGCAGAGACACCATCCAGCCAAGTAAAATTGCAGGTTTTGCACTGTTACAAGTTGAAGGTGCTTTTCCTTAGCTTTTCCTCTTCTTCTGGAGGATCCATGCACAAGCTCAGGGTGCTGCCATCGAGCTCTCGGTGGCCAAGCTGTGACAGGCAGAGCCAGGACGAGGCATTTGTTGTGCCACAACACTGACCAGTGACTCTCCAGGGCTCAGGCTGGGAAGTTAAAGTGTCCTGGCCCATGGCCAGAACAAATATTCCTTTTAGGCTCATCAGACTGAGGCTACATGTCTGGAGAATCACTGCCAGCCCTGAGTCTGCTGGCCAGAGCAGAGGTCCAGAGAGGCTGTCCCTGGAGGACAGTGGCCAAGGGGCACCTAGAGGTGACCACACTGGCAAAACCCCAAGGCCCAGAGTAGAAATGTCCACAGCACCCTGTTCCTGACTGAAGCACCCTTTGGTTCTCACTAGCTCTGGCTGTCCCAGAACACTTGTGTGTGTCAGGGAGGGTTCCCCAGCACACCCAGTTCAGCCAGGCTCTCACCACCTCCAGCAGCCTTGCCCTGGGAAGATGCTGTTGGGGGTGAGATCCTGGACTCTGGCTTAGACCATGAAATATGAGAAAAAATAATTTTCTACAGCAATATTGAAGATATTTTACTTTTCTCTCTTTTATTGTGACCATCCAAGTGATGCTTCTGCTGCAAGATGCCCTGGACTTTTCTTTGTAAAAGCCCACAGCCTGTAAAGCCTTTAAAGCTCTTAGATCCTGGAATCCCTCCTAATTTAGCCATGAATTAGTGCTCCATCTTTGGAGAGTACAAATTCGTGGCCAATCCATAGGCTTGACCATCCTTGGGTGTTATCTTGATGGGTTTGCTTTGGCTCAGCTAAACCCCTGCCTGGCCATGGTTAAAATGTTATTTTGATTTAGCAGAGAAGGTTCAGTATTGCTGCGAAGTATTTTCAGTGGGAAAAAATTCCTTGTGCTGCAGTGTTTGACTGCAAAGAGGGAAATGACAGAAATGAGGAAGCTCCTGAGAATTAAGCAGCTGAACAGGATGAAATGTTTGCAGAGGGAGTGGAAGTGGGCTGCGGATGCAAGTGCAAAGCACTGATTCAAAAAGGCCCAGGGCAGCCAGGTCCAAACAGCAGGCTGAGAAATGCCACCAGGGGAAAGAAAATCTCCTGCAGAAGATCCATGGCATGTCCAAATGGGAGGCCTGGGAGAGGTGATGGACACAAGCTGAATGTGAAAATCCACTTGAGCGTGTGGAAGATTTTGAGGAACAACTCACAGAGAGCTGCAAAAGGAGTTAACAGGAAGCAGAGCCCACAGTGCCAATCTGCAGAGCTTCGTGGTGGTGGTGGTGGATAAAATTAATTGCGCTGAATTGCACAGTGCTGAGGAGGTGGCAGCATCTCCCGCGAGCTGTCCCTGTCCTGCTGTTCCACAGGGAGATGGGCTGGAGCTGTGACAGGCTCCAAGGGGCAATGGAGACCTCAAACACTCATTAATGATCAAAAAAGACCTGTCCAAGACCCAGAACCAAGATCCAAGATCACCTGGATGGAACAGGGGGGTTCCAGCCACCATGACCCACCCTCCAGCACCCAGCTGGAGGAGGTAGTGACGTGAGGAGGTTATAAAAGCAGGGAAGTTTCCAAAGCAAGGAAATTTTCTGGAGATTATCTAACTTACCCCACCTCCTTCTCACAAAATCCTGCAGCCACAAAAGCAGGGTGTGATTCAGAGCAGGTATCACATTGCCAATTCCTTCCCCCTGTCCCTTTCCCGGTGGCCTCTGCCAGCAATGGGCCACTGGGGCTTATGCAAATATGCATGAAAAAAATGCACAACACATGTCAAAATACATAAATATATATTTATATATATAACAGGTTTCACAAGACACTTTTGAAAAGTGTCACCTGCTGTTACCAGGATATCTGCAGATATCTGTAGGAATTTCCCCAGTGGAGACATCTCTGAATGACAGCCTGAGAAACACAAAAGAGGCCCTTTTCAGTGGTACTAAACCATGTCATTAAACCTGAGATTACCTGGGGTCAGTTGGTAGCGTGCATGGCAAACATTTGCTCTTACTGGAAAAGGATTTTTTTTATCCCTCCCTGCTTTTGTGAGGGCCTTATCTGCAGGGTAATGAGGGAACTGAGTCTTTCTCTTGCCTTTTTTCCTACTAAATCGGGTTTCTTACAGTCTTCAGATTGATCCTCCTCCCACACAGGGTCGACGTCAAGTGTGCGTCCACCAGTTTCACAATAATCCCATTAACTTGAAACCGGACAAAACCCACAAAGCCAGCCCTGGGCAAGGCTGGGGCAGGAGGCATTTTGTGACTGGGTGGCTGAACCAAAATTTGGAAGGAAAACATGATTCCGGTCAAAGGGAGGTCAAAGCCAGTAGCTTCTGTTGATTTCTTTTAACCCTTGCCTATTTTGGTAAAATAAATGGGAGGGTTTTTGTTTGGTGGTTTTCTTTTTGTTGTTGTTGTTGAAAAAGAAGTGTCTTTTTGAAATGAAAAGTGCTTTGTATCAGAAAAGTAGGAAGGGGAATAATTCTAGGTCCCAAAATTATGATGTTTTTCTGGGAGTTGAGTTATTTATAGAAATCACAGAATTATTTGTGCGGGAAGGGACCTTAAAGATCAACCAGTTCCACCCCCTGCCACAGGAAAGGACACCTCCCATTATCCCAGGTTGCTCCAAGATCCATCCAACCTGGCCTTGGACACTTCCATCCCCATCTTCTCTATTCCCCCCCGCAAAATATCTCCACCCTCAACTAAACATCAGCCTCTGAGCAGCAGAGCAACACCTTGGGGGTAAATCTTTGTGTGGAATGATTCACCCTCCTTGGACATCACCAGCTGGATCCATAGCCCTGGGCTGGGAATGTCCAGATTAATCATTGCACCACCACTGGCACGGTTTGGACCCAGACTCCTCCAAAGCAGCTCCTGTTTTTGGGGGAATGCCCATCTGGATGTGGCCACCTGGGCATCTTGAGTGCCTCAAGAGGGTCCACGGGGTCCTGGAGGGCTCATCTCTGTCTTGTGGGCTCGTACTGGGGTCTTGTGTCAACATCTCTCCCAGGACAGGCTTTAATCACCCAAACCAAGCGTCTGACGGGAGATAGCAGCGGGGAGGAGACCCCCAAAACACCACGTGCCCCCAAAACACCACGTTCCCCCAAAACACCACGTGCCCCCATCAAGCAGGCAGCTGAAGGAGGAATCCAGAGGGGGGCAGTGCTCTTCCTCCATCTATGGGCAACCAGGAGGAAGAGCAGCTGCTACAAATCCAAATTTGCAGTACATTTCAATCCAGCTGCGTTCTGGGGATGCTCCAACAGTTACCATAATTGGGACAAAAAAAGGGAAATATTTTGTTGATGAGGGGGATTTTGATGCTTCATGGGATTGTTGGAACGTGCTGCTCTTGCTCCAGACTTTGTGCTGCCTCACATCACCAGCCAGATGCTGAAATGCAGAGATGGGTTGCAACATCTGGGAAGCATTGCCTCAGAAGGGATGATGGATTTCGAGGAAATGACCTCATAAAGTTTGGATAAGGGTCAGGACAGTAGCGTATTAATCACCACATGGAACTGGCATCCTGGGACAGGGGCACTCACCGCTGCCCACGGCGCTGGCTTCAGGCATCATCCTCACGTTGTTTAACCCAGGCCCACGATCCCAAAGATTCCACCCCCCTGGCACCGCTGCTGCTCCCCACACCAGGAGCTGACCACAGAGGGGCCCCCGAGCCCAGACCACCCTGCTGGGGGCCCATTTGCCTGGGGAGGAGCAGATGGGGAGGCATGAGCTGGGAAGCTGCTCCAGGGCTTTTGAGACTTCCCTGGTACCCCCTCGGGTTCCTCGGGTGCTGTGGCGCAGCCGCCGTGTGCCAGAGGGGTTTGGGGCTGGAATGGGAGTGCAGATGGGCTTGGAAACACGGGCTTGGGAATGCTGACGCTGGTGACGGCACAGTGACAGCGATGCCCACCCACCCACTGCCCCCAGGGAGTTATTTTTGGGTCTCAGCCCTGTGAGCTCAGCCTGGGATGATGCTGGAGGGTGAGGCATCGGAGTACCGGCATCTTGCTGAGCACAGGGCTGAGCATCATTTAGGGATGACTTGGGTCATTTAGCAACTCCCAGCTGGGCTGCTTTGCCCAGGGAGAACCCCAAGAGTGTGGATTCCCTGAGCACCTCCCTCTTCCTGCAGCCTTTGTGCTCGGTCCTGCAGCGACAGGATGACACCAAAGTGCTGGGCACCCCACACGAGCTCCCAGCCTGCCCTGCAGTCCCATCCCAAGGCTCATTTGGGACCAGATGGACCCGTTCCACAGGCCACGAGGGGCGTTGAACCCGCACCCTGTTTGCAAACAGGCTGTGCTGGCACCCACGTGGCGCCTTGTCCTGCTGCCAGGCTGCAAAATGCACCCAAGGCACGAAGCAGGAGCAGGGCAAGGACCGCATCCGGCTGGGAGTGGTAGAGCTGCTTACCTGGAGAAGCTTAGGAACCACATCCCATCCTCCTGCCTCTCAGCAGAGGAGGTTTGCAGGGAGTTTCAGGGCCCAGATGAATGACTGATCAGGGACTTATCTGAAATAAACTCGTTTCCAAAGGCAGTGATGGCGGGGAAGCCCCACCATATACCAAGGTGGCCTCCATCTCCATCCATACACATCCATCCTTTCCTAAAGGTGTCCAGCCAGTTTCCAACCCACTTGCCCCAGCTGAGGAAAAGGATGGCAACATGTTAAATGAGCATCAAAGGCTTCCCTTAGGGAGCTGGAACAGCAGGAGGGAGACTGGATGATGAGTTGATGGTGACCAGCTCTTCCCCTGTCATTAAAACCACAGATCACAGGAGAGAAACCACACAAGGGAAACTTCAAAGTGAACAGAAAACTTCCCCATTCCCTGGAAAGTCCCATGGATGAAAATCAGGGCCCTGCCTGAAGTGGCTGTGAGTGCCACAATCCTGGCCTGGGAACAAGGACCCTGCCGCTGGCACATCCCCCTGGCACCAGCAGAGGACTCTGCTGCTGCAGGTTCAGTTTATTCAGATAAATTGTTTCTCCATTAAAAATCAGCCCAGGATGGATTTTGTACTGCTGGGCCTAGCATCTTCCATGTACCTCCCACCATCTCCCAAGGTCCCCCACAGGCTGAGATCACCAGAAACCCCTCACTCTTTCTTTCCAATTTCAAAGGTGGGAGCTCGGTGGCTTGAGGGCATCTCCAGGTTCCCCCAGGATTTAAGCGGGGCTGGGAATGGGGTTGTGACATGGTGCCTTTCCACACTGAGTGGCAAAAGCAGAGGTGGGGGAATCTCCTGCTCTCCCACCAGCAGCATCAAAGGGGGCTGCAAAACACACCCAGGGGTTTGGGGGTGATGCAAAACTGGGAGCCCCCAGTGCTGAGCTGAGACCTTGCAGCTCATCTCAGGAGTGAGGAGCCACAGCCAGGAAGATTTCAGCTGGCTGGGAGGATTTGTGGAATTGCTGTTCTCATATAAATTAGGTTTTGGGGTTTTTCTGGCTGATTTTTTTCTGAATGCTTTCCACTGCCCTTGGGAGATCAGGAAAAAGGCTTGAGGGCTCAAATCCTTCTCCAATCCCAAAGCATGGAAAAGTGGGGTGTGGGCATCTGTGTACTTATATACAACACATGTATGTGTGCCTGCATGTGCACAATCCAGCTGCTCCCCAAAAAAACCCCCAAAATGTTAGTGCTTAGCCAGGGCTTAAAACTGCAGGTATTTGAGGAGACATCATTTTTAAAAAGGGTTATTTTAAACTTTCAGGTTTTCATGAGCATTTATTTGTCAGAGTCTGCAAATATTGGTATTGAAGCTGTGAAAGTCTTCAAATAAACTCCTCACAAAGCTGGGTGATTGACGTGTTATTTCAAACACCCACTGGCTTGGTTTCTCCCTGAGCAACTGCTGCCTTGGCCCATCCATACTGGGGGAATTTCTGCAATAATATTGGGTTGTGGGATTTGGGAATTGCCCCTGTGTCTGAACACAGCTTTGGCCTGCTGGGTGGCCTTTGGCCCTTTCACCTTCCCTCACACATCACTCTCCCAAGCCACTTCAGGTTCTGGCATGGGGGAGGTTTCTCTGGTGTCTAAAACAGTTTTTGAGCTGTTGGGTGACAACTCCTTCACTTCACAATTTCCCATGAAATCCCTAGGAGCTCAACAGTGTGGCAACTTTGTCCCTGAATCAAACTGGCCAACCAGATCAGGAATGACTTGGAGGGGCAGACAGACTTGTTCCTCTGGATAATCCAGCCCCCAAGGCAGAAAACCAGAAGAAAAATTGAGACAGGACTTGGAAAAAGAGGTGGATGCACCAAGTGTTTACAGTAATAACATGGCCTGTTTCCTGCCACTGTCCCATTAAGGGCCTGTTTCCTAGGAAGGCATGCTCAGGAAGGAAAAGCTCTCCACTTGGATGCTGGGAAGGTCCAGCAGAAGTGTGCATCCCTCCAGCCCATGTGGCAGATTTGTTTCCTTGGCAGGAAACCATCAGTGCTCTTAACTTTCGCTTCCTGCTCCCTGTGCTAAGGGATATTTAGAAAAAGTGGTTTGTCACCACTTGGCGTGGCTGGGAGGCTTTTTTCTCCTCGTTCTTCTGCACAACCTCTGTGCTCCCCATCAGTGGCTGTTTCTCTTCCTTAATTCTCATTCTTGGGTTTGGGTGACTCAGTGCTGGTATGAGCTGTGCACAGTCACTGCAGTAAAGATTGGGGAATGATGCTCTAAATCCCAGAAGTTAAACCCATTCTGTGAGCCCTTGGTCCCTGGGCATTGCCCCCAGAGAGAGACCCCCAAAACGTGGGCTGAAAATCAAGAGTTTTTCAGAGGGTGCATCCTGGGATATCTAATTTAGCAATTCTGGGGCTCACAGCTATTTCTCTGGCTTTATGCTTTTGAGACTTGGTGGTTTGGCAGCTCTAAGGGCTGCAAAGTTCTTGAAAAGAGTAAGAAAAGCTAAGCTTTCTGCCCTGGTGCAGGGCACCATGAAGGGCTTCTGCCCCACAGAGGGGTGATAAGTGACTGTGGCTGTCCCTTAAAGACACTGCTGGGACACCAAGTGTAAACTGATTTGAAAACACCTTCAGGATGAAAAGTGAAGGAATTCATAGAACTAGAGAGTCATGGAAACACAGAAGGGTTGGAAAGGACCTTAAAGATCATCTCATTCCAACCCCACTGCCATGGGCACAGACACCTTGCACCAGGCCGGCCCAGCCTGGCCTTGAACACTTCCAGGGAAGCACAGAGCAGTGGGTTTCCATAAAATTACATTTGCAGGCATAATTCATATCCCCTGGAAGTTCCTCTTTGAGATGCCCAGATTATTCCTGAGCAGACTGCAAGGTGACTTGGCCACAGTTTGGAATTAACACATCCATGGAGCTGAATGTGTCCTGAGCCTTGTTTCACTGAGAGAGAAAGGCCCAGTGAAAGCCAGGCTGCGGACCAAGGTAAATGGCAAACCAAATGAAAACTAAGTTGAAACCAAATGTATTTTTTTTCATGGGGACTGTGGTTAGGCTCAAGAAACCTTCTTCTGGTGTCTGCAGGGGAAGGTGAGGAGCCTCTGAGAACCAGAGGTTTACAACATCTTGGTTTGGTGGCTTCTGAGTGGCTGGGAGAACCAGAAAAACAAAATAATTTATATGGGATGGGGGACTAATTATTTTGAGATTTGTTAATTAATTACTTAATCTAACAATTTATTCTAGTCTTCAAGAAGAGCAGCCTAGGAGAATCTACCAAGACCATGGAGACACAACTAAAAAAGGTTGGCTATTGAATTTGTCACACTCCAAGGGGTTTTGTCCCCTGTGAAGCCCTGCCATGACCACAGAATTGTCTCTGCACCTGGATTTTGTCAGAACTGGTGGCACCAGCCCCATGAAAATCTTGAATCAAGAGTGAAGACTGAATTCATTGAATTAGATGGAGATCAAGATTCACAGAGGAGTGGACAGCTGTATCTGGAGCTTAAAATATTTCCATGGCACTCAACAACCCAGTTTCTATCCCCAGTACCCATTTTTTTACATACCAGAAGAGACAGGAGAGAAGTGCTTGTAGTAGAAATAAACTCATTTACTATCAGAAATCTGAGATGTTTGCATGTTACAAAAATAAAAATGTACAGTCACTGTCATAAAACTCACCTTTTTTTTTTTTTCCTCTCTAGTATAAGTTAGTGCTTTTACAAACAAAAACAAAAACAGAAGTCTAGAGCTAGATTTCCAGCTGGTACCTCTCCAACCGCTCTGCATTGACCAGTGGGATCACTTGGGGATGAGGATCACAGAGGGACACCCCTGATGACACTGGCAGTGCTGCCCAGAGTGATGGCCAGCTCAGAGGCAGGTGGGATTTCCAAGCAGGACCAGAGGAGGAAACTTTGGGTATGTTTTTGTTGAATTATTCAGGGCACGTAACGTGTCCACGCTGCTGTTTGGCAAGCGTGGGAGACTGGGCAAGGCCTGGCCTGGAGTGATGTTTGTACCAGCTCAGTGCCTTGGCTGAATTCATTCTCCCAGCTGTTTGTCTCGCCCCAGTGACTGTGCCATGACCCTCACCATCAAGCCAAGCTCCCTTCACAAGAACAAAGGAATAAAGGTGCTGCCATGGTGCAAGTCTGCTCTTAACCCAATCCTATCCCAAACATACTCAAGGGTGGCATGAACCACCCTACAAATGTCCTGTTTGTGGTTGTGACATTGTTGGTTGGGACAAGAGCTTCCCATTGGGGGTGGGACCACAGGAACCTCCCTTTTAGCCCTGAATGGTCCCAGCCACCCGTGACTGAATACACCTTGTGACATCATGGTGTGGCTTTGTCTCCACCAAACTTCACAAGAAGGAAGGATGGGAGAAACTAAGGTCTGGGTCTAAGCCAACATCAAATGTGTTTGCCTAGTCCTGAAATACAGCTTTTACAAAATGTGACTCGTCCAGTGCTGCAGCTCAAGCAATTTTCATTTTTGGGGGGAGGAATCAGCGTCCTCCTGGCAGGGAAACCATGGACCTGGGCTCTGGGCTCTCCAACCCAACAACTGCAGGAAAAAACACCAAGAGCACTTTCTGGTGAAATGTTCTGTGGACATTTTTTACAAATCCAGGTAGAATGGGGTGAAGCTCAGCACCACTTGAAGCTCCTCAACTCAGAATTTAGTGCTGGTAAATTTTGTCACCTCTGAGGGACAGCAATGGGGACGTGGCAGTGCTCAGCCAAGGGGATGAACACTGGTCTTTGCTGCTGGGCTGGAAACATGAGTCACCAGGAAGGGGGTTAAAAAAAAAGACATGAAGAGCTCACCTTAAATTTTAATGAGCTCAAGATGATTATTAAAGCCAGCAGCTGGAAGCTGCAGGTTCCTAAAAGCTTTTAAAGGGTGACTGCTGCTGTTGGGAAGCACTAATGGGTTTTTTGGAAGATGTTGGCCCCACTGGAGAAACCTACAGGGGACCTGCTCAATGGTACCAGTAAACTCCAGTGGGCTGCTACCAGTGCCCTCCAGTGGGATGGAATGGCCATCAGGTTAATGGGAAGGCAGCCCTTGGACAGGAGCTGGGAATCCCATCCCTGCTCTGCCAGTTTGAAGCTGGGAGAGCATTTCTGCAGAGATGCAAAGCTGTGGGAGACCCTTTCCCGCTGTGGGTGATACTTGTCCTTGACATTTGCATCAAGCTGCTCAGCAGAACTGCAGCTGACTCTCCTCATCCACCCAAAGCCCTTCCTGCCTTGCCAAGGCACAGAGGAACTCTGGCTCCCCCTGTGCCAGGCAATCTGCAGACGGAATTCTTTAGGGGTGCTTTCTGCATATGGTGTTCTTGCTTTGGAAAATGACTCGAGGCACTCAGGGAATTATTTATTCCCCAGATTTGGTCACCTCAGCGTTGATCAGAGGGGCAGGCTGGGATGCAGAGCCAGGGATCAGAGTTCATGTGTGCAACCACAACTGCACCTTCCTGAAAAAAGTACAGCAAAACAAGCAGAGGAGCGCGTTTGACACACTGGAGTGGGTGCAAGCCCAGGCACCCCAAACACCCAAAGCCTCAGGCCCCAGAGCATCCTGTCCTCCCTTCCCAGCCAGGATAAACCCTTCTGCTGAGGGGCAGAGCTAGGATTTCAGATCCTTGGAGAGCGTGTCCGTGTCGCTGCTGGTTCCCAGGTGACTGTTGGGCACGATGCCCAGAGCCACCTCATTCTGAGGCTTCCACGGCACTTTGTTGCCCGCAAACTTCATAAATCTTTGCCCTGCTAAGAAATACAAAATGGGATCCAAGCAGCTGTTGGTGCTGGCGAGGGGACGAGTCACCTTGTAGGCCAAATTGATGGCATTGAGGGTCTGGCAGCTCAGGTCCCAGCTCCGGAAGGAGTAGTACAAGGTACGAGTGACATGGAAAGGAAGAAAACAAACAATGAAGACCACCAGGACGATGATGATCATCTTCACCGACTTCTTTTTGGAGCGGGACAGGCGGGAAATGCCCCGGGTGGGCTGGAGCAGCCGCCGGGCCATCAGGCAGTAGCAGACGATGATGATGAGGAAGGGGATGCAGAAGAGCAGCACCAGCATCACCGAGCTGTAAATGACAAACTGCCCAAAGAGGTCCTTGCTGGACGTGTCGTGGCAGGTGATGGTGTCGCCCTTGACGCTGGTGGTGACGAAGAAGAGCACGGGGCACTGGCACACCACGGTCACCAGCCACACCGCCACCGCCACCCTGCGCGCGTGGCGCACGTGGCCCCACTGCAGCGACTTCAGCGGGAAGCAGATGCCCAGGAAGCGATGGATGCTGATGCAGAGCAGGAAGAGGATGCTGCAGTAGAGGTTGGTGTAGAAGAGGAAGCGCACGATCTTGCACAGCCCCACGCTGAAGGGCCAGTTGTCCCCCATGGCATAGTAGTACACCAGGAGGGGCAGGGACACCACGTAGAGCGTGTCGCTTATGGCCAGGTTGAACATGTAGGTGGTGGAGGCGTTCCAGGTCTTGATCCTGAAGATGAAGGCGTAGAGGGCCAGCAGGTTGAGAAAGAGCCCCACCACACACACGATGCCGTAGGAGACGGGCAGCAGGACGTATTTGAAGTCCTCGTCAAACACGCACTTGTAGGGGTTGTCATCTGTGCCACCTGGGTCCAAGGAGCTGTTGGTGACCCTAGTCCAGGCTGGAGGAGTTGTGAGGTTCTCCATCACCCTGGGGAGGAAGCAAAGAGGCTGTAAGGACATGGAGACAATGGCTCAAGAGGGCAGCACATCACTGGCCACAGACACCACGGCCTCATGGCATTGGTGACACAACTGAGTGGTCCCTGGCATGGAGGAATTACGGTCAGGTGGATGAGGTGAGTTTTATTTCACCTCATTTTGCATCTGGAGCACAGAGGAAAAACTGAGCTGCTTTATAGTCACCAACAAACCCCAGGCCACATGTGGGAGTCTACCTCAGAGCTCCTGCAGCCCAGTCCAATGTCCCAAAACACCCTTCCCACCAGGGTCACACAGAAATTTGGTCTCCTGCATCATAGAACAGGAAAGATGCTCCATTCTGTGTTTAACCAGCCACGAGGGGTGACTCAGCTGAGCACCATTAAAAATGCATCCTGCTAAATTCCAGGCAAAAAGGATTAGAAAGTGGAATTTCAGCAAGCAACCCTCATGACTGGCCCCCGTTTCAGAGACCTTCAGCTCCTTCTGGTAGGGCAAACCTCACCACAGCCAGAGGCCCTGTAATCAAACCTTGCCAAAAGGAGCGTGGTCTCCACCACAGGGGCTCTGCCTGGCTTGGCTGCTGATGAGGATGAGGGGTCTTTAATGGGTTTAGTGTTGGGCTGTTGGGTGGCCAAGTCACAGTCCTGCACCCTGGCCATGAGCCCCGCTTGTGCAGAGCTGGTTTCTGCACGAGACTGATTAGCTGGGAGGAGAAAAATGGCCTTGAAAGGGTCTCTGCAGACACACAGAGCCTGGCCTGTCTGTAAGGAGGGACAAGGGCCCTTTTGTGCCCTGGGCTCTGCTGACACACGATCTCCGAGCGAGCCCATGGGTCAGGAATCAAATTAAAATGCATTTCCTCCCTTCCCGTAAGAGGAGCCGGATTGATGTCCCCACTGTTCCCTGCCTTACGGGAAGCCTGTGGAAATGGGGGGTTACAAGGAGTCAAATCCAGCCCAGGAGCTCAGGGACCAGCAGCTCCTGCAGGAGAAAAGCTCTGAGGAAAGGTGCCCTTGGAATGAGTGTGTGGGATGTACCCTGACCCAAACCTCACCAGGACTTCAGGCAGAAAAGAGCAATCCCGGCCTTTCAGGTGAAGAGCTCAGCTCTAACCTGGTGCCACCATGCTGAGGGACAGTGTGGCCATGCCCTTTCTTGCAAAATAAACACCAGATCCAGAGCTATCCTGCCCCCACCTCCAACCCAGGTCCTGTAGGGAAGGAGGCAATGACAGTCTCCTCAAAGCTGCCAGCCTGCATGATCTCTCACCAAAGTAAAGCACTTTGGTACTAAAAAGCACCTTGACAACTGTTTGCTGAGGGAGAAGGGATGAAGCGATGCTTCCAGCCCATCACAAGGGGATAACTCCAGTCCTTGCTCTGGGGACTGGATCAAACAACCTGTCCAGAAGTGCACTGACACCATCCCTGATGATGTTTCCCCCATCCTGCGGCTTTCCACTCGGAGCAGAGCAGGAACAGTGCTGGCTGAGGCTCACACTTCCCAAGGACAGGGGTGGAAACCACACACACACACACCCCCCAGCTAATCTGCAGTATCTGCAAATACCCCAATACAACTTTGGGAACCACTCTGTGATGAAAATCAGGAGTCAGCAGTGTTGTGTCCTGGCCTCAGGGTTTTGCTTTTCTTGCACTCAGCTCAGCTTTGCTCCCATCCTGCTTCCCTGAGCCCTCAGCAGAGTGGCTGTGGATGGAGAGGGTTAACAGAGCTCTGGCAGATGGGAAAACATTTTCCAGCTGCTGTTCTCCGCAGCTTCTTCCTTCCCTCTGAGCTTTGCAGATCTGTGGCCAGGCAGAGAGAGGTTGCCCACAGACCTGGCAGCTGATGAAACGGGTTGGACAGGCCACCGTGACCGAGGGAAGCCACACAAGATGCCCTAAAATGCTCAGGGAATGGTTACAGAGTTCCAGAGGCTTCAGCCTGGCATGGGATTTCTCCATCTGCTTTCCCTCTCTCCCCTGCACATAACCCAGCACTGGTGGGGGGAGATCCCCCTGAATTCCAGCTCATCTTCCCACAGGCTCCTGAGACCCTAGCGAGAAAACCCAGCCATAATCCATCCATAAGCCAAGGTGGGGAATCTCCTCTGGCTGCCCAGGGATGTGCCAAGTCCCTCATCTCCACCTTCAGGACAAGGAGCAAACAGTGTTTGCTGGTTGGTTGAATGAAGCCTTGTCCTTGCTGTCGTGCTCTCCCTCCTTTTCCTTCTGGGAATGCAAAAGCCTTTCTTCTTCCTCCTTTTCACCCTCGTTTTGCCCAGAATCCCTAGGACAAAACCTGCTGTGTGTGCCGGGCCCGTGGCTGCAGTCCACCCCCTCGCTGCATCCGCAGGCAGCGAGCTGGAGAGGCCAGGGCCAGCCAAGGCATGTGAAGGCACAAGAGCTGGCAGCTGGCACTGCCCTTTGCTGTGCCCACGGGTGGCACGAATGCCAGCTGTGACACCCCGAGCCCCCGGCAGGGACGAGGGGAGGGCGAAGGACCCGCAATCCCTGAGGATGCCAAGCAGGATAAACACTTCTGTGATCCTCAAAAGCAAACAAACCACAACATTTTGGTGACAACCACCTGCATCTGCCTCGTCACTTCATCTCCCGGCCCTTTCCGAGGTCACAGTGGGAGGTTTTTCCTCTGGCATTGGATGCAGGTGAGCAGGCACAGCTTTTTGGGTGCCCTCCAGCCATCCACTCACAGTTGCCCCCATGCTGAACCACCTGCAGGCTGCAGTGGCTGGACCATCTCTCTCTCTGCAGTGTGGCCTTGGACCTGTTCATCCCATGAGTTTTTTTCCCAGAAAACCTCAGTGCCAGAGGATGAAGGCAGCACAGGAGAGGAGCCTGGTGATGAGAAGAACCTGGGCAGATCACTGCCCTCAAATTAAGCACCCACAGGCATGTGCATGTGAAGTCAGCATCCCAAAATGCTCCCGTAACTGTATCTGCCAGGGATATTTAGATCAGCCAGCATTGGAAAGCAGGGGGCTGTCATGGGAGAAGGTCACGGGCAGCTGAGGGATGGGCACCACTCCACAGGGAGTCCACGGGATGGGCACTGAATTTCCAAGTAAAGGCCTTGACTCCTGATTTCTGCCCCATTTTCCAGTATTCCCAGTGCTATCCCAGCCCTGTTTCATGCTGGAATTTGCCAGGCAGCAACAAAGTCACTGAAGACAGCAAAGCGCAACCAAATCACGGCTGCAATTAATACATTTTCACAGGGAGCTGATGAGGTTTAATTGGCCTTCCCAAATAATTAATGTGGATTAATTTCCCAGCAGGACCTCACAGAGGCAGCCCTTGGTGGTGCCACGGTTCCCATTGTTTTATGCTGGAGGCTGAAACCACGATCCTTGCACTGCATCTTCTCCCTGACTCCCTTCCAAAGGACACACAGAGAACGTGGGTGTTTTCCCTGCCCTAATTCTGAGGCATTTACTAGACTCATCAAAATCTTTGCTCAGGATCAGGAACCACTCAAGACTCTGGGAAGCAAACGACCTGGAATCGTTTTTCACTGCTCTGGGGTTGTGGTTCCAACCCTTTGTGACCAAAAGCAAACAGGCAAGGCGTTCGGGTGCTCCCGAGCCTGTCTGCTCGGGGCCGGGAGACAGGATCCGGCCGAAATCTGAGCCTGCCAAACTGCCTGCTTTCCATCTGCCCTTTCCCTTTGGACCCCTTCTGCCATGGTCACCTTCAGAGCCTTTCTCCTCCAGGCTGGCCCCAGCCACCAGTGTGGGCTGAGGACCTCCCCAGCTGTCCCAGCTCCACCATACCCAGCGCTTCTCTCCAACAATCCCAGGGCAAGACAACTCCAAAATTAATTTCCAGGATAGCCAAGCAGCTTTAAGGAGCTTTATCCATCTCCCTGCCAGACAACATCCCTCCTTTATCCCTGCTGGGTGTGATCTACCCCTTCCTCCATCCCCAAAATAGCCAGAACACCTCATTTAAACCAAAACCTTGCACAGAATCTGTGTTTCTGTCCCTACAAAAAAGCACCTTTGGAGGGCAGCTCCACTCCAGAAATGCTGCCTCAGTTTCCCCTCCGGTCAGCAGGCTGAGAAACAGCAGATTTGAATTTGTTTTCTCTGTAAAAAATATTTTTCTGGGGGTGTTTTGGTTTCCTAGAGGGTTTTTCAGTAACTTGATCCAAGCTAAAAAGGGAAGAGAAAGTCTGGAGAAAAGATATAACGAGTTTAAAAAAACTTTATGACTTTGTTTGGAGGTTAAATAAAATGTTTTGCTTTGAGAGAATTCCCTTCTTCTGGGAATTTCTGGTTTCCCCCAAGAAACTCCCTGAATTCCTCCCTGAATCCCTCCCTGAATCAATCTCCCTTCCACCTTTTGCTTCCCTGGGGGTACCAAAGTCTCCTGCCTTGCTCCACACCATGGGAAATCAATTGGGATTAATCAAATCTGTGGCTTTAAAGTGAATTAAGAAAGAATTAAAACCATCAGTGACAATGGTAATTAAGGCCACCTTCATTCAGTTGAACCTGACTCAGTTCCCAGCACGGCAGGGCTCTGGGGATGGATCCTTCTGGAAGCAAAGATCAACCCTGGCCAATATTTAATCCCTTCATCAACACTCCCTTCCTGCTTCAGCAAAGGTGATGCTCCCTGCCTGTTTTTCCCTGCTGTGGGATAGAGGCAGATCCAATTTGAGCCCTCAAACTTCCAGTTTTAATTATTCCACGGGGGAAACCTAGCACTTGCATCCTTTATGCTTCCTGGAGGTGGAAAGGTGGTGTTTCTGTCAGGAGTCTGACTTTGCTTTTGCCCTCCATGACCTTTTGATGCCCACTGGAGGAAACAACAGTCAGAGAGAAGAGTGTGGGACCAGTTTCTGGCCGATCTGGTAACCCTGCAAGCTCCGTATGTGGGAGAAAGGCCATTTCCATGGAGACCTCCCAGCCTCCTGCCCACACCAAGGGAGTCACAGCCACCCTGGAAAAACCAAAGGCACTCAGGGGGACAAGCAGGATAACACAATCACTGGGCTCCACTGTGGCACCACCAGAAAACCCCACAGGGGGAGGACTTCAGGGGATAAATTTTTTGCTCCACAGGCAGCATCCCGTGGAGGCAAGAAGGTCCTTGCTCCATGGGTGGTTCCCAGTCAGGTTTTAGTGGGGGCTGCTCAGCACTGAGGAGGGAGCCCGGCGTGGCCGGCAGCACGCTCGGCTGCCAGAGAACTATTCGTGGCTTTGGCTTCGTGTCAAGAACCCGAGATAAAAATCGCACTGGGCAGAGACAGGATAAAGTCACTCAGTGCCACGACCGTCAGAAATCCTTCTGCAGTTTTTACAACGCACTAAGCCCCGGGATGTGGCAGTGCTTTGGGGCTCAGCGCGTTTTGGGGTCTCTCCCTTTGCACTGGAGCCCCTTAACCTATTGGCCACCCGTTGCTTGAGGAAAAACAAGAGGAATTTGGTGGCAATGAAATGGCCCA
The DNA here is from genome assembly GCA_013400635.1 of Hypocryptadius cinnamomeus. Taxonomy (NCBI): domain Eukaryota; kingdom Metazoa; phylum Chordata; class Aves; order Passeriformes; family Zosteropidae; genus Hypocryptadius; species Hypocryptadius cinnamomeus. The sequence goes on from VYZP01032970.1 coordinate 104,629, forward strand.
ATTTTGGCAGCAGGGACCACAAGCTAGGGCCACCATCCCCCAGTGTTGGTGTCCCCCCAAAGCCGGGTTTGCTGCTCCTCACCTCGTGTACAGGAAGGCAGTGGGTTGCCAAATGGCTTTTGCAATAAACTGATAAGAAAACTGGAACAGAAAGAGAAATGAGATATTTTGCCCCTAAAGTTGTTCCTGCAGTGATGTCAGCCAGTGCCTAGCTCAGGGAAAAAAGGTGTTTTGGGTGTTAGGAGCTGCTAGAAGGAGTCAAACAGTTTGAAATGAGAGTATCCCACTGCAGTGTAAATTAAAACACTCCCCAAGAAATTACATAGGGAGCTCAGCATGCAAAGAGGTGGAAAAACACGCAGAGCAAAGCAGGGAGTCAGCTCCATGGTTTAACCTGAGCTGTGTACAGGAAATCACGGACAAACAGCCAGTGAATTCCCCAGGGAAGGGAGAAACCGAGCAGCAAAGATATCATTGTGAATAAATGCATTAAAATCCAGTAATTCAGGTGAAGAGGAGTAAAAGGAGCAGGAGGCTTCCCTGGGTGCCCAGTTTCAACCATTTGTGCCAGCACCCACCCGCGCCAGCAACTCCCTGACGGCTGCTGGTGCCACTGCCCTGTCTTGGGGCACTTTGGGGCATTTTTTAGCGGCAGTACGGGCAGTATGTGGGCTTCAGGGGAGGAGAGCAGGAGAGTCGGGGTCCGGCTCTGTCCATGCAGTGCCCCACTCCCTGCTCTAGGCACGCTGTGTCACCCATGTCACCCAGACAGCAACAAGTGCCACCACCGTGAGTACGTGCATGTGTGTGTGTGTGTCCATGCATACGGGGCTGTGTGTGTGTCCCACTCGTGTGTGTCCCACTCGTGTGTGCATGTCCCCTATCCATGTGTGTGTGTGTCCCCTATCCATGTGTGTGTCCCACCCATGTGTGCGTGTTCCCTATCCATGTGCGTGCGTGTCCCCTATCCATGTGTGTGTCCCCTATCCATGTGTGTG